>CM075818.1:16101607-16111607 GCA_037975025.1 Excoecaria agallocha
ATGGTATGTCATGAGAGAATTGTATGGAATGAGTATTGGCCATTAGTCACTCCATCCCTAAAGTAATAGAGCAAAGTGAAGAAAATAGATCGATTTTAATGATTAATTACTAGGATACCGCCATAAAGAATGAGGATGAAGGGACCTTGGTGGCCATTGACATTTGGAGTTCAGCTAGTGAAATTGAGGAGGAAATAAGAAAAGTGTAAAGATCTAAAATAGGCCCTAGTACTGATACCATATAAAATGGCATATTATTTAATGTATATTATATTTCATTTAGGTAGCTAAGTATGTTAAATTATTTATATTTTATGTATTTTTGTCTATTTTATGTGTTTATTTGCATTGTAGGGTAATTTGGGTGCAAAAAGGAAGAAAGATCAAACAAGTGATGATGAAGTGCGTGACTCACAACCAAGCTCACGAGTCACACACAGGTTCACGACTCACACAACTCATGAGTCACACACAGGCTCACGACTCACACACTTCACGAGTCACACAAAACTTCACGAGTCACACAAAACTTCATGAGTCACACAAAAGCTCACGAGTCACACAAAACTTCATGAGTCACACACAGGTTCACGAGTCACACAAAACTTCACGAGTCACACACACTTCACAAGTCACACAAAAGTTCATGACTCGGTACAAAAACTCGATCCGAAATGACGCAACTTTTCAACATGCTTTTTATCAACCAACAAGTGTTTCCATCAGGCCTTTTCATGACAACCTTTCGTCTTCACACTTAATTGGAAGAGGCACGATTATAGAGCTATTCTCTCTATAAATAGGGATCCAAGATGTTGAAAAATGGACTGAATTAGTTTTTAGTTTTAGAGAAATACAGTTTGTTTTTGGATAAACATTTTTACTTAGTTTTTATTAGATGATGACAAAGGGACAAAGTCAAAAGAACAAGAAATGGGTTTCTTTCTCTTATTTATCTTTAATTCAATTATATATTTGGGTAGTTTCCTTTGTACATTATAAATATGCAGTAGTATTTATTTAAGACATGATTACTATTATTATGAGTGAAGTATGGTTTACATTCATTTGTGTGCATTGATTTGCTATGTATGCTTGGCCACCATATTTGCCATGTTAGCCAATTTATTCACAACGAGAGTTGGAATTCCTTGATGGAAAAATAAATGAATGTACTTAAAGCATTGAATTCCTTTAATTTGACTTAAGGAATTCACTTTTAGGGTTAAAAAATTGGCATAGAGCTTCATAATTTTTGTTTATCTCTATAATGACACGAGAGTGCTTATAGACTCTAAATGAAAACATCTTTACTGACAACGAGAGTTGCTTTAAAGAATCTTGGCTAAATTCTCCAATCATTGTATTTATACAATTACTAGAACTTGTTCTTGATGAATTACTATTTCATATTTCTAATGTATGTTCATACCATCATTTAAGTCATCTTTAATCCAATTTCATTAATATATGCAAAGTGGTTTAGATATTTATTTAAATACATAATCTACATTTGGTTTAGATATTTATTTAAATACATAATCTACATTTTATTCGCTACCTATCCATCTACTCTTTGTGATTTCAATACAAAATTTACCCTATTCCCTTTGGAATGATACCCTACTCATCCTATACGCAGTCTAGTGAGACTAAGGATTCAAATAAATCCCCATCAGATTTTGGCGCCGTTGCCGAGGAACGGTTTAAATGAATTTTTATTGATTAAAACAAAGTAGTTGATGTTTTAGGACTGTATGTTATTAGTTAGTTATTTATTTTTATGTATGAATTTTTATTTTTTGTTTTATTCCTCGAAAAGCATCAGGATTTCTAGTATGATAATTTGGATATTATGATCTTAGACTAACGGGAATTTATTTTTGTTTTGTGTAGGGAACTTGGTAGTTTCTCCTCCACTTACACCATAATTATCAAGGGATATTTCTTTCTTTGTTCTTTATTTTATGTTTTCCTTTTTCTTTTCATTTCTTCACATTGAGGACAATGTTTGTTCTAAGTGTGGGGGAGTATGTTTGTATGTTTACATGTCTGTTTGTATTTTATAAGTTTTTGTGTGTTTCTTATATGTTAGTTACATGTGAGTTTGTGTGTATTTGTTTTTTTTCAACTAGACTTTTTAGTTAGTTTTATTTTAAAGCATTGTTCACTTTGTGTATTATACATGTTGTTATGTTAAATCATTTGCCTTTTATGCTCATTTTATTAGTCTTTCAAAGTTTTTGGTATGTGTTTTCTATTTTTCAAGTTATCTCTTTTTACTTCTTTCAACATTTTAGGTTATTTAGTCTCTTTACTAACTATGCTTTGAAGTTAGGAATTGCTCATTTAGTTTAAGATTTTTGGGTTTTAGTTGCCTCATTGAAACTATAGCCATAATTCTTACCCTTAGGCCTTTCAATAATGGATGAGGACTAGTGAAAATAAGAATAAAATAAAATAAAATAAAGCAAGATGCATATACAAAAAATTCAATAGAGTATGGGATAAAGTATAAAACTCACCCAATACTACATTCTCTTGCTATTTTAAAATTCATGGGATAGAGTTTAAAAATATACCCATGTAAAAAAAAAGAACAAAAAGTAAAGTCTAAAAATGACATGAGATTGGATTAAGGGTATGAGTGCTTACAAATTGTCCTAAAAGGCAACTAACAATCTTAGAACCTTAAATTTTATGATCATTGTTCTCCCTTCAGCATGTTTAGTTTTGAGACTTTATACTCTTAATGTTGGACTTAGTAAACTTAGGTGAATCGTTAAATTTAGAATACATGATTTAAGATTTGATTTCCTGATATTTTAAGTGTTTAAGGTCTTTGATTTCATTTCAATCATATCCAATATACATAATGAACAATGCTCTATAGTACAACTTACTAAGTTTAATTTGGAATTAAATTTTCTCATTATTTTCTCTTGCTTGAGGGCAAGCAAGGTTTAAGTGTGGGGGAATTTAATACCATATAAATGGTATATTATTTAATGTATATTATCTTTCATTTAGGTAACTAAGTATGTTAAATTATTTATATTTTATGTATTTTTGTCTATTTTATGTGTTTATTTGCATTATAGGGTAATTTGGGTGCAAAAAGGAAGAAAGATCAAACAAGTCGTGATACAGTGCGTGACTCACAACTAGGCTCAAGAGTCACACACAGGTTCACGACTCACACAGCTCACAAGTAACACACAGGCTCATAACTCACACACTTCACAAGTCACACAAAACTTCACGAGTCACACAAAACTTCACGAGTCACACATAGGTTCACGAGTCACACACAGGTTCACGAGTCACACAAAACTTCATGAGTCACACACACTTCACAAAGTCACACAAAAGTTCACGACTTGGTACAAAAAATCGTTTCGAAATGATGCAACTTTTCAAAATGTTTTTTCTTAACCAACAAGTGTTTCCATCAGGCCTTTTCATGACAACCTTTCATCATCACACTTAATTGGAAGAGGCACGATTATAGAGCTATTCTCTCTATCAATAGGGATCTAAGATTCTAAAAAAAGGGATCGAATTAATTTTTAGTTTTAGAGAAATACAGTTTGTTTTTGGATAAACATTTTTACTTAGTTTTTATTAGATGATGACAAAGGGACAAAGTCAAGAGAACAAGAGATGAGTTTCTTTCTCTTGTTTATCTTTAATTTAATTATATATTTGGCTAGTTTCCTTTGTACATTATAAATATGCAGTAGTATTTATTTAAGACATGTTTATTATTATTATGAATGAAGTATGATTTACATTCATTTGTGTGAATTGATTTACTATGTATGCTTGCCCACCGTATTTGGCATGTTAGTCAATTTATTCGTAATGAGAGTGAGAATTCCTTGATGGAAAAATAAATGAATGTACTTAAAGC
This sequence comes from Excoecaria agallocha, assembly GCA_037975025.1. Taxonomy (NCBI): domain Eukaryota; kingdom Viridiplantae; phylum Streptophyta; class Magnoliopsida; order Malpighiales; family Euphorbiaceae; genus Excoecaria; species Excoecaria agallocha. Next base: position 16,105,521 of record CM075818.1, read on the forward strand.
ATTGAATTCCTTTAATTTGACTTAAGGAATTCACTTTGAGGGGTTAAAGAATTGGCATAGAGCTTCATAATTTTTGTTTATCTCTATAATGACACGAGAGTGCTTATAGACTCTAAATGAAAACATCTTTCCTAACAACGAGAGTTACGTTAAAGAATCTTGGCTAAATTCTCCAGTCACTTTATTTATAGAATTACTAGAACTTGTTCTTAGATGAATTACTATTTCATATTTCTAATGTATGTTCATACCATCATTTAAGTCATCTTTAATCCAATTTCATTAATATATGCAAAGTAGTTTAGATATTTATTTAAATACATAATCTACATTTTATTCGCTACCTATCCATCTACTCTTTGTGGTTTCAATACAAAATTTACCCAGTTCCCTTTGGAACGATACCCTACTCATCCTATACGCAGTCTAGTAAGACTAAGAGTTCAAATAAATCCCCATCAAGTACAATGCGCATACATTATCATGTTATTAATGTCAAATCAAGCTTAATTAGATGAATTATTATAAGTTAAGACATTTATAATTATTGTCTTTAGTGAAGGAGGGTAAAAAAATTATTTTACTATATGTATAATTGGAAATAGAAATATAGTCAATGGGGTCAATTAGGCCATAAATATGATTAAGTGGTGATTATGTTATATGTTGTGTATGTAAATTATAAGGCATGATTTAATAAGGGTAGAATTAAAAAGGAAAAAATAGTTCGAGGGCTAAATTAATAAAGGATAGTAATTTGGGGGGCCAATATTAAAAGAAGGAATTAGTTAGGGATTGATTTCATAAGAGAAAGAAATATGGGGATTGAATTTTGAAATAAAAAGAGTGGGGGAAGATTTTTGACATACAAATTGTTAGAGGACCTAAAGGAGACTTCTCCTCCCACTTTGCACTTCGGAGTATTACATGTTGGAGAGATAAAAAGTACTTTAAGGGTAGAAATAGAGGAGGGATGATTTTTGAAGGAATAACATATATTTTTCCTTCGTCTCTTGCTAAAAGAATAGCTCTCTCTCTATTTTCTCAAGGAATTTCTAATGCATGTGGCTGGATATACAGTTTTTGAAGGTGATATGTAAAAAATAGGAAGTTAAGAAGAACAAGAGAAAAGGAGTTGAATAAAGATTGAAGAGGAGTTTATTTAACTTGGTGTATAAATGATTTTCATATATGTTTAGATGATGATTTTGATGAAATTAAAACTAAATTTTAGTATAGAGATAAGGAATCTTGATTGTGTCCATGTAAAAGGGTTGAACGGTTAAGAAATGTTAAAACCTAGATTAACACTTTAAAAGTTGTATACAAAGATAAATTTTGAGGGAAATATGTGTAAAATTAATGCCTAATTAGGAAAATTTTCAATTTAATTTATGTACATCAACATGCTTGAAAATTTATTTGCTATCAAAAATTCATGTTTGAGCTCATATGACCTAGTGAGCTTGTTTTACTAATATATAGAGTTATAAATACTTAAATTGGGTAATTCAAATTGGTTGGAAACTAAACTCCTATATCTACTTTTTGTTTGCATAAGACCAATCCTAAATCTTTCTCTAAGGCTCTCTCAATTTATGTTAAAATTGGAATAAATTGATGCCCTATAATTAGAATAACCTTCTATAATTTCAAAATATCTTAATTTGTCGATATGATAATGAGATGATTTTTAATGTTTTAGAAACTAGACATATAGGAGTACAACTTTTGTGAAGGAATGTTTGTTTAATTTTATGCCCATTTTCCTTTACGAATTTTCTAAGTTGAAACTAAAACTGATTTTGGTATGGTGAACTACTATTTAGTGTCAATGAATAGGTTGTAGTAATTTAGATGTAAATTATGATAAAAGGGCCAAAATTCTATGGGAAAAATTTATGAATAAACTAGACTTATAAGAGTACAAATCTCATGAATAAATGTTAGTTAATTGTGTACCTATTTTAATCAACGAATTTTTCAAAGTGAGGGCACACAAATTATTTTTGATAAAAATGAACTTATAGAGAGTCTATGATGATTGGGTTGTAGCTCCTAATTTGATTTTCCAAATTGAGTGCTTGTTGAAGCATGAGAAACTAGAGACATAAATCTTTGTTTATTAAAAAGGTTAATTTGATTAATTTAGCCAACTAGTATGGCAAAATTGAGCTAAAAAACATACTCAAAATTTTGACTATCCTATGGTCTATAAGCTAATTATTGATGAATAAATATACTACAAGTAATTATATTATTTTTATAGTAATTGATCACAATATGAGGATATTTCTTGTTGTATATTATAGGTAAGAATAATAGTATTATAAATTATACATGACTATGAGTGTATGATATATATATATATATATATATATATATATATATATATATATATATATATATATATATATATATATATATATATATATATATATATATGACTAAGAGGTATGATGATACCACAATGTAGAGTTATATGTTTTTGTGATTTTAGGAAACATACTCTTTAACAAGCCCATGAACAAGCATATTGATTATTATTTATTTGAATGAATTTAGTAGGAGTATGTATGATTGGGTATTAATCTAGGGATGATATGAATATTTAGATGACTTTGTTAGTTGTATTATCTTGATTATATGAGCTTAATATTATAATCTAAAATGAATATGTGTTAGTATGTTTTAAGCATATAAATGCATAAAATACATATAATAGATGTAATAAAGTATGAATTTATGAATTTATCATCTAAGCGAGATAGTGAAGTGTATATACAATATATGAAGTATGAGTAGTCATTAATGTAATCTGAACAAATCTTGATGTGTAATGATGTAATTATGTGCAAAGATGCATGGGAGATGGTTAAAGAGAATAGTAAAGGTATAATCTTATTAAATGATGACATGCATAAATAATGCTCTATGCACTTATAGTTTATAGGATTACATTTCATAAGTACAATAGTATAGTGCTTAAGCAAGGATGAATAGTATTAGCATGAAGTTAATTTATCAACATATATACATATGTTATAAAGCTATATGCCTTTGAACCGATTATAAGTATAGTATAACCATACTCAAATGAGTCCACAGAAAGTTACACATGAACATGTATATGACTATCTTGTAAATAGTTACACATGTGGATACATTTACATATATGTATATTTTTTAATAAGTAAAGTAAAGTTAAAAGAGATATATAGTAAAGAGATTTTTTGCCTGCATTGCGTCTAGGATGTGGATAGATAAGCATGCCTATAAGGGTAACTTGTAGCTACTAGAATATAGTTTCGACCCCATTTAGGTCTACTTGAAAGCTAAAGTATAGTTGAACCCATTTGGGTTATAAAGTGTAGTGTAACTTAACCTGCTTAGGTCATATTATATGGACATAGTCTAATTTAGCTAACCCCATTTGGGTCCCCCTGATTAGTCTACCATATGGTTTCAATCTTGTAAAGGAAGTACAGTTTATTACCTTCGGTATCTTATTTGTACCTTCGGGTGCTACTGTTATAATCAAATAGATTTGTATCTTCAGGTACCACCATTATATTTTAACCTATTATCCACTTCTATAGAATATTGCAGGCTTGATAAAAAGTAAAGAATATGCATCATGTGAAGCTAAAGAAAATAGAAACATGACAATTCTTGTCTTGAGTTGCATATGATTTTTATATGAATAAATGTATAGTATATGGAGAAATGTAATAGTAAGTGAACTTGCATATAATATATGTACATAGTACTTTAGTATCATATATGTAGTCTTTGATGCATGATGTTCTTATATTTTCGATGACAAGTTTTATGAATATGAATATGTGCTTGGTTGATGATTAAAACATCTATATTGATTAATCGGCATAATCAGTGGTCAATTGTTCTTGATTGACATGAATGACTTTTTGTAAATAAGAATAATCAAGTGATAGATGCATAATTGATGTGTTTGAATAATATATATGTTATTATAGCACACTTACTTTGTGGAAACATCAACAACTTTACGTGTGATAGTAAACACTTAAGTAACAAAATAATCATATGCTAGATAAAACATAGAACTGGCAAATAAATTAAAGTTGTAATTAACAAAGATGTGAAATAGTAGATGTAAATGTATCATAATACTTATTAAGATGAAATATAAGATTGATGTTTGGTGTAGACAACAAATCAATTATATGACAACCAATTGGATTGTTAATAAGTGAAGAAGTAGTAGACAAGAGTTTATAGTATTAATATTATATTTTTGATATGAGAAATAGTAACCCCGCTTGATTTAAATGATCGATTTATTGGTCTAAGATATTTATGTTTGTATGATTATGCATTTTGAATGTAAAGTAGTATTGTCAAATTATTGTTAATGAATTCACATGATTCTCACATATTGATATTGATGTTTATTCTTATTTCTTTTCTTGGATTTGTATCTCCAATGTTGAATCATATGGAATAATTATGGTATATATTGAGTGCTTGTTAACGATCACTATGAGTGGGCATTCATCATGCTTTATGTCTCCCACTGAACTTTATAGCTTAGTACAAGTATTTTTATCTTTGTAAATTACAAGGATAGGACTTCTTCTCAGGATTGATATCTACAACAAATGGCCAACACAAGAGAGATGCTAAAAGTGTATAGTTCTCATTTTTGTTTTAATTTGTGATGGAATTTTTGTATAAGAATAGATAGACAATATTTAGTACTTTATAATGTTTTAAGAGACTTATGTAAGTTTAATATTTTAATAGCAAAGTCTATATTTTGTGGTTAAGATTTTTCTACAAGTTTCTTTATAATGTTGTTAAGTAAAGATTAATTCTTTTATCATAGTAAATTTCATTATTTATTAGATATTATAGTTATGCTTTAAATAAGGGAGATACAAGAAGAGAGGAAGGTAAAGGAGGTCACTAGGAGAAAAAGAGTGGCCCCAGAGATTGAGAAATAGTCGGCTCCTACTGTACTACCTACGAAGAAGGAAGTTGAAGGCGATCTGATAATTAAGCAATCGAAGAAGACGTAGGCATAGATTTCTATTTGGGATTTTTTAAGACAATTTCCCTTGCACAAGTAGAAGTTAGTGGAAGCCTTGAGTGACTCTACTATTGCCACTATTATTTAAACCTCTAAGCTATTGGATTTGGTCAAGGGAGGGATAGGTGAAAATTTTGTGTACTCTAATGTTGACTCATCCAAAACTCATCTTTGGAATCTAGTGTCCCCCCTACCCCCTTTTAGTCATCTCTTGATTAGAGCACAACTCGGTAAACTTGTGTCTATGACTCACCAAGTCATAAGCATAACTTACCCAAGTTATACCTATAACCAACTTTTGGTCAAAATGGGGTTTTAACCACCCTTACCGCCCATAACTCACCGAGTTCAAGGTAACCGATGATTTGAATACACACCATTTTTTGTTAATCAAAACGGTAGTGGAGGAAATGGGAAAAACTTTTTTGACTCTTTTTCCTCAACCCACCGCCTTAACATTTAGGGGAAAAGAAGGGCATAACATCAACCAATGAGGGTAGAGCTTTAATTTTTCCTCCTCAATAGTAAAACACACAAACCAAAAAAAAACTTTTAGTTATTGAACCAACAACAATGAAAGAGAGAGAGTAAGAAGGCACTTAAAATTTTTTTGTCTTGAGACAATAACTTAAGGTATTATTTAGAGTTCAATCTCGTAAAACATAATTTAATTATTTTTTTCCATTTTCTCTTCCATTTTTGTTTATAACAAGCTTTCGTAACTCAGTGATCTTTTTTGTTTTCAAGTTTTTTAATTCATCATTTCTGCATATAAAGGTTTTTTTTTTTTGCATTTGTTTGATCATGATTAAAGGTTAAGTGGAAGTTAAGATGAAAAATGAAGAAATTGGCATGTCACTGCTCATTGTCTTCCTTAAATAACTTGAAAATTCATTTTTTTCATTTCATGGTTTTATCATATAATTCTTGATATTTGTTGACTTTATGTTTAGTTTTAATCATTGAAAGGGATATACGAAGAATTTGAACAATTTTTTGGTGTTTGAATCAAG
>CM075818.1:17373577-17637504 GCA_037975025.1 Excoecaria agallocha
TTAATTAATTATCTTGTATTAATTAAGTTAATTGAGTATTAAAGCCTAAAAGAATTTAAATTAAATCATTTAAATAATAGATGAAGTGGCCAAAATTCCAAGATGGAAATCAAGGAATTTCGGCACATGCTCTCTAGTTATATTAAGTGATTTTATATAGTTAAATGTCTTATGTTTTATTTCAAATTTGAATTTTAAATTCAAAGGAGTTTAAATCAATATATATTACTTATTTTTAGGAAGTGATTGAAGTTGAATTAATTTTCTTGAGATAGTAAAAATTCATATCAAACACTTGCAAAAAGATAAGGATATATATTAAAAGGAAATAAAACCCTAAAGGAGACTAAGATTGTGGCATGAAACCCTAGTCCTTCTAGGTTTGGCGTGAACTCCTCTCTCTCTTTCTCTTAATTCTTTTGGTCCAATTTTCACAAGGAGAAAGGATTGTTCCTCATTCTCTTGTGTTCTTAGGTAGTAATAGCAACCTAAGAGAAGTACAAAATCAAATTTTGTAGCTTCAAACCATAGCCATTACACAATACCTTAAATGAGAGCTAGCAATCTCGATTTTAAGCCAACGGTGCAATTGTGTGTGTGAGAATAGAGGGAGTGGCGTAAAAGGCTGTTCCTTGGCATTGGTGATCGAGATCTATAGCGGAAAAAGTCATCTTAGTTTTTTGTCATCACCAAATTCAAGATATAAAAGGCATCAAAAGTTGTATGTTTCAATAACCGTAAAATTGCATGTTTCGATTCTTGTCATGGAATTGTTTGGCATGTATGATTGTTTTTTGTTGTTTTTTCGCTGCATGATTGCCACGTTCATACCATGTCATATTCCATCAGTGGTATCAGAGTTTAAACATGCATATTTTAGTGCTTTAGATGCATGAAAAAATTAATTAAAAATCGTCATTATGAAAACATGCAAATCTGAAATTTTCTGTTTTGAGTTTTTTGCATTGTTTTGGTGTAAAAACGATTTTAATTATTAGATAGGTATTATAATTAATATGACATGTTAATATACTGTCCTAAGATGATCTAGGAGCTGTTAATGGTCGGATTTAATTAATAATACCTGATGGTACATGTTAATATTAAAACTAGGTGTATTTGGCATGTTAATTGTAAGTTTAACAACTAGTTTTTAAATATTAAATGTAAAAACGTCTTTGGAATGTTTGTAAGTGATTTTTAAAGATTAAATATCAGGTCTGGACATGTTTTAAATTTGGTTTTAATTCTGATCCATGAAAATTTAATTGATTAATTTTAAAATCACTTAAAACTATGTTTAGTTTGTGTTTGTTACATGTTTAATCAACATTGTTTGTTTTGTTTTGATTAAAATGGTAAAAACACATTTAGATTAAAATGGTACAGAATATTAAATCAATATTTATGACCTTATTTAATTTATTAAATGACTCATAAAATTGTTTTAAGTATTTGTGCATTTTTGTGGCATCACATAAGCATTAAACAACTAGTTTTGTTGTTTGTTTATTTTATATGCATGTCGTGTACCATATATATATGTTCTTCATGATTTTATGTTTTAATTCATGTTGGTACATATTATATGTATTTTTTAATGTTTATGGGATTGATGACATAAAATTAAAAATGGCAAAATTGAAAATTATACTAGAGTTGATTTATGGCACAAATCTAACTAGTTTGTGTTTTGGGCTTTTAAGAGAACTTATTCAATAAGGGGATTTAGTCCATTGGGCTTCAGCCCAGGCCCATCACGGGGTCATCTCTTAAAGGTTCAAGTACACAATTTCCATTAATGGTCTTGGCTAAATTAAATAAAATTGGACTTTTTTTATCCATGAATGTTATGTATATTTATTTGCTAGTTTGGTGTGATGAATGAATATGCATGGTGCATTCATGGGCCATGGATTTTTGTAATTAAATATGCCCTGCGAGCCATTATATTTTATTGTAAAAGTTTCATTTATTTCTTAGAATATAATTTATTTGAAGACTTTGTAAATCAAGACGAAGCCCACCGGAGTGGAGAAGCCCAACTCGAAGATTCTTATGTAATAGTATAGAATCTTAGATGTAGGTTTTTGGGCCCATGTTTGTCATGCTTTACTTTATGCAATTATTTATATATGCATGCTATGTATGGATGACAAAGTGTATGCCATGTAAGCCATAATAAAATGAATCCCTAAAATAGTAAGTCACAAAGTTGCCTCCCTAATTCGAAGCATGTCAAGGCATCGATCATCGGTCACGTAGACTAGGAGTCCTAGATGCACCCGATTATCTTTGTGAGGCATGGGTTGTGAATGTAGGTTGGACTTAACATGGAAAGAGATGCCCGAACCTAGGCAACTAATAAATGGGTTTGTGCTATAACGTCTTAAGATGTTAGCCCATTTGATCTAAGAGTCATGTATGAGACATGATTGGAGTTTTCCTACCTAATTAACTTAACTTATTAGGTGTACAAGCTCAGCTTGACTAATAAGTTGTTGTGAAAATTGGATCTTGGCCCACATTAAATCACTAACGCGAATTATTTAAAGGGATATTAATTCGGTTTGTTGGATCATAAATAAGACCTCATTTAATCTTGCTAAATTTTATTGTAGATTGAAAATGGCATCTTCAAACAACAATTTCTCATTTCGATCGGTCCTTGAAAATGACAAATTGAATGGCACCAATTTCATAGACTGGTCTCGAATCTTAAGAATAGTTCTTAAGCAAGAGAAAAAGTCGTATGTTTTGGATGCACCCTTGCCTGAAGAACCTGGCAGGAATGCCTCTGCGGTTCAAAAGAAAACTTTTGAGACCAAGAAGAGCGACTCCAATGATGTGACCTATCTGATGCTGGCCACTTTGGTGCCTGACTTTCAAAAGCAATTTATGGACCAAGAGGCTTATGCGATCATGGTGCAACCTCAAGGAGATGTTCCAAGAGCAAGCTCGTCATGAGAGGTTCGTGACAACAAAGGCCTTAATTTCTTGTAAGATGGCTGCGGGTACTCCTGTTAGTACCCATGTACTCAAGATGAAAGGGTATCTTGATACTCTTGAGAAGCTTGAGGTACTAGTGCCAAAGGAATTGGCTACTGACTTGATCTTAGGTTCATTGACTGATGATTATGATCCATTCGTGATGAATTATAACATGCATGCAATGAACAAGTTAGTCACTGAGCTTCATGGGATGCTTAAGAATGCTGAAGAGAACATTCAAAAGACTAATCCCGTATTGATGGTTCAAGGGGGCATTAAGAAGGGATCCGCTAAGGGAAAGGGAAAGGGAAAGGCAAAACCCAAAAATGACCTGACTTGGTTCAAGTCAAGTGGGAGTGCACCTCAGGCCCAATCCAAGCCCAAGGCGCAGAAACTCAAAGAGAGTGAGAGCACTTGCTTCCATTGCAACAAGATAGGGCATTGGAGGAAGAATTGCGCTCTCTTCAAGGAAGAACAAAAGAAGAATGGAGCCAAGGCGTCCAGTTTTGGTATTTTTGTTGTTGAGATTAACCTTTCTATTTCTACCACTTGGGTATTGGATACCGGTTGTGGTTCTCACATTTGTTCAAATGTGCAGGGGCTAAGAAATAGGCGGTTACTTGGGAAGAATGAAGTGGACCTCCGTGTGGGGAATGGAGCACGAGTTGCTGCCATGGAGATAGGCGACTATCACCTCACTTTACCTTCCGGACTTTGTATTGTTTTGGATAATTGTTATTATGTGCCTGCTATGAGCAGAAACATTATTTAAGTTTCATGTTTGGATAATGATGAATTTGATTTTGTTATTAAAAATGGCAATGCTCATATTCATCGCCAAGGCATTTCTTATGGCAATGCCATGTTGCAAAATGGCCTTTATATCCTTGATTTACAAAACAAAGAGTCCATATACAACATTAATACAAAGAGGGTTAAATCAAACGAATTGAACCCTACTTACTTTTGGCATTATCGTTTAGGACATGTAAACGAAAAACGCATTTTAGGACTCCATAAAACTGGAGTGCTTGGGTCATTCGACTTAGAGTCTTATGACACATACGAGCCATGTTTGCATGAAAAAATGACAAAGTGTCCTTTTAATAAAAAAGGTGAGAGGACTAATGGCTTATTGGAACTAATACATACCGATGTATGTGGACCTTTAAGTACACATGCTAGAGGTGGTTTTAGCCACTTTGTGACATTCACAGATGACTTTAGTAGATATGGCTATGTCTATCTAATGAAGTACAAGTCTGAAACTTTTGAGAAATTCAAAGAGTTTAAGAACGAAGTAAAAAACCAACTTGGCAAAAGTATAAAATCCATTCGATCAGATCGAGGCGGCAAATACTTAAGCCAAGAGTTTGACAGTCATCTAAAGGAGTGTGGTATTATTTCACAGCTCACTCCTTCTGGAACACCACAATGGAATGGTGTGTCCGAAAGGAGAAATCGAACTATGTTGGATATGGTTCGATCTATGATGAGTCAAGCTAATCTTCCTATCTCTTTTTGGGGTTATGCATTAGAAACTGCTACGTTTATATTAAACTGTACTCCAACTAAAGCAGTTGAGAAGACACCATACGAGGTATGGACTAGGAAAGAACCCAATATGTCTTTTCTCAGGATTTGGGGCTGTGAAGCACATGTTAAGAAATTAACATCTGACAAACTAGAGTCCAAATCCAGTGTCTGCTTGTTTGTGGGTTATCCTTAAGAAACAAAGGGATACTACTTTTACTCACAAGCCGAGAACAAAGTATTTGTTGCTCGTAAGGCTGTGTTCTTGGAAAAGGAGTTCCTTCTCAAGAAAGACAGTGGGAGTAAAGTAGAACTTGGAGAAATTCAAGCGCCACAAACTCCTATAGAGGATGAGTTGGAAATGGGATCAAGTTCACAACCAGTTGTGGAACAAGAACCCATTAAACAAGAAGATGAGCCTTGTGTGTACAAGAAGGTTAGTGGGAGCATAGTAGTATTTTTGGTCCTATATGTATATGACATCCTTCTGATTGGGAATGATATTCCAACATTGCAAAAGGTTAAGCATTGGTTGAAAAAATGTTTCTCAATGAAAGACTTAGGTGAAGCCGAGACAATACTTGGTATTCGAGTCTATAGAGATAGATCGAATCGGCTTTTGGGACTAAGTCAAGAAAAGTACATAGACAAAGTACTAAAGCGTTTTAGTATGGGAGACTCAAAGAAAGGGTACATACCTTTGGCTTTGGGAGTTCATTTGACTAAAGAACAGTGCCCTAAAACTAAAGAGGAAAGGGATAACATGAGTAGAATTCCATATGCATCTGCTATTGGATCTATCATGTACGCTATGTTATGTACTAGGTTGGATGTTGCTCATGCACTGAGTATAACCAGTAGGTTTCAGTAAGATCCTGGTGAAAAGCACTGGTCTACTATAAAAGGGGATTCTGAAGTACCTGCAAAGGACTAAGGATCACTTCTTGGTGTATGGTGGTCAAGAAGAGCTCGTCATACAAGGCTATGCCGATGCTGCTTTTTAGACCAGCACTCAGGACTCAAGATCGCAATCTAGTTTTATTTTTAACGGTGGTGCTGTTAGCTAGAAAAGCTTGCAACAAAAGACCGTTGTCGACTCAACTACATAATCTGAGTATATTACAGCAAGTAATGCTACAAAAGAGGTTGTTTCGATTAAAAAAATTTTATTTATGGATTAGGAGTGGTCCCAATCATCCTAGATCCATTAGAAATTTTCTGTGACAACAACTGGGCCATCGCACAGGCCAAGGAGCCCCGGTCACACCAAAAATCCAAACACATACTTAGGAGGTACCACCTTATCAGGGAAATCATTGATCGTGGGGATGTCAAGGTTAGCAAGATAGCAAGTGAAAACAATGTAGCAGATCCTTCGACGAAACAGTTGCGTCCAAATCTGCACGAAGCTCATTTGAGAGCATTCGATCTTAGGGCTATGCCTAATTGGGACTAGTGCTAGTGGAGATTGTTAGTGTAAGCCCTAGCCCCAATACATTGTAATAAAACACTTGAATTAATAAAATGAGACACTTGTTTTATCCATTGTATTCCTGTGCATATCAATTGATAGAACTGTCCAAGAATGTTGTCTTGGTTTAAGTTATCATGTGTGAGGCATATGGTTGTAAGACCTTGAAACAAATGAGACTTCATTCTAAATATCCCTAGTCGGTCATTGTTATGGGAATAACAATGAATTAAGACTAGTATGTTCTCTCTGATATTATAAGTTCTGTCTTACGGATCATTAGGACAAGTGTGTCAATCAGAGATCATATATACATGTTAAAGAACATGGTATTTGGATACGATCTGCTCATGAGAACACTACATGGTACAAGTCATAATTGACATACACCTAACGTGCTCGTAATAGAGTGACAAGTACGGGTATGATTGGGTATGCATTGATTCATGTTAGAGAGCATGAGAGAAGTGAAGGGATTACCCCTCTCGATAAGAGAGAAAATATCATCGGCCACTTGATCAGTGAACTGAGAAGTGTATGGCCATACCGAGATGAAATAATGAGTAATCATTATTTATCTAAGAGTTCAGTGTCACTGGAATATCAAGAAAGGAATTAATATATATAAGGATGACTAGTTCCATGCCTTATATTAATTCTGATATTTATGGGTAAGGGACTATGCAAAATATGCATTAGGTCACTAAATGCCATATGCATTTTCATTTAATTTGAAATGCTATAATATCTTGCTAGAGAATATATATAGCCTTTGAATTAATTCATTAATTCATTGCCAACATTAAATGGACCTATAGGATCGCACACAAAGCATTGGGCTTAAAATATTTAAATAAAGTATTGGGCATTAATTTGGGCTTTTAATTAAAGTCAAATTAATGTGTGTAATGGGTTATAAACTACTGTCGGACCTTGGTCCATGAGAGAGAAAAATTCAGCCCACTAGGTTTAATTTCAATTAATTAATTATCTTGTATTAATTAAGTTAATTGAGTATTAAAGCCTAAAAGAATTTAAATTAAATTAAATCATTTAAATAATAGATGAAGTGGCCGAAATTCCAAGATGGAAATCAAGGAATTTTGGCACATGCTCTCTTGTTATATTAAGTGATTTTATTTAGTTAAATGTCTTGTGTTTTATTTCAAATTTGAATTTTAAATTCAAAGGAGTTTAAATCAATATATATTACTTATTTTTAGGAAGTGATTGAAGTTGAATTAATTATCTTGAGATAGTAAAAATTCATATCAAACACTTGCCAAAAGATAAGGATATATATTAAAAGGAAATAAAACCCTAAAGGAGACTAAGATTGTGGCATGAAACCCTAGTCCTTCTAGGTTTGGCGTGAACTCCTCTCTCTCTCTCTCTCTTAATTCTTTTGGTCCAATTTTCACAAGGAGAAAGGATTGTTCCTCATTCTCTTGTGTTCTTGTGTAGTAATAGCAACCTAAGAGAAGTACAAAATCAAATTTTGTAGCTTCAAACCATAGCCATTACACAATACCTTAAATGAGAGCTAGCAATCTCGATTTTAAGCCAACGGTGCAATTGTGTGTGTGAGAATAGAGGGAGTGGCGTAAAAGGTTGTTCCTTGGAATTGGTGATCGAGATCTATAGCAGACAAAGTCATCTTAGTTGTTGGTCATCACCAAATTTAAGATATAAAAGGCATCAAAAGTTGTAAGTTTCAATAACCCTAAAATTGCATGTTTCGATTCTTGTCATGGAATTGTTTGGCATGTATGATCATTTTTTGTTGTTTTTTCACTGCATGATTGCCACGTTCATACCATGTCATATTCCATCAGGTTCATCTTCATTTTGTGAGAAACAAAACTCTTTGATTGTCTCATTGAATCTTATGTTCCAGCTCCTAGTGGCTTGGCTCAATCCATAAATGGATCTTTGAAGCTTGCATACCTTTTCACCATTTCTAGATATAAACCCTTCTGGTTGTGTCATATGCACATCCTCAGTCAGATTTCCATTTAGGAAAGTTGCCTTCACATCCATTTGCCAAATCTAATAATCATAATGAGCTGCAATGGCTGAAAGTATTCTTATAGACTTAAGCATCGCTACAGGAGAAAAAGATTCATCATAGTCAATACCTTCTTTTTTACGATAGCCTTTTGCTACTAAGGGACCTTTATAGGTAACTATATTACCTTCTATGTCGGTCTTCAAAATTGCACCCTTTGGGTTTTATCCCTTTTGGTGGTTGAGTTAAAGTCCATACTTTATTCTTACACATGGAGTCCATTTCAGACTGCATAGCCTTGAGCCATAAATCACATTCTGAACTGTTCAAAATTTCTTGATAGCTTGTAGACTCATTGTCCTCTACTACAGTTATGCCTCTATCCGAATCAATGTGAAATCCATATCTCACAGGGATAGAATGCATCCTAGTAGATCTTCTAGGATTTTGTGTATAATCAGGTTCAACTATAATCTCATCATTATGAAATTCAGTCTCGGCTTCAATCGGTTGATCTACTTCTATTTGTGAATCTTGAACTTCACCAAGTTCAATTTTACTCCCACTATCTTCTCGTAGGAGAAATTCTCTTTCCAAGAAGACAGCATGCCTTGAAACAAATACCTTTTATTCTAAGGGATGATAGAAATAATATCCAAACATTTCTTTTGGATATCCCACAAATAAACATTTGTCAAATTTAACATCTAGTTTGTCTGACATTGTCCTCGTCACATAAGTAGGACAACCTCATACTTTCATATGAGAAAGCGTGGGTTTATTGTTATTCCACATCTCATATAAAGTAACATCAATCGATTTACTAGGAACTCTGTTCAACACATAAACAGTAGTTTCTAGTGCATATCCCCAAAAAGACTTAGGCAAGTCTACTCGGCTCATCATTGATTGAACCATATCTAATAGTGTTTGATTTCTCATTTCAGATACACCATTGTGTTGTTGTGTATATGGTGGAGTCCATTGATCCCATTATCTCTAAGATAATCTTGAAATTCTTGGCTTAAGTATTCTCCACCTCGATCTGATCTAAGTGTTTTAATACTCTTGCCAAGTTGTTTCTCTACTTCATTTATGAATTCTTTGAACTTTTCAAATGCTTCAGATTTATATTTCATTAGATAGATGTATCCAAACCGGGAATAATCATCTACGAAACTAATGAAGTAGGAATAACCTTCTCTTGTATGTGTAGTCATTGGACCACATACATCTAAATGTTTTAAGTCCAAAACCATTTTAGCTCATTCTCCTTTACCAATAAAGGGAGCTTTTGTCATTTTTCCTAATAAACAAGATTCGCATGTATCAAATGATTCATAATCAAATGATCCCAAATCACCTGACTTGTGTAATTTGGTCATGCATTTCTCATTTATATGGCCTAAACGACAATGCCATAAGTATGAGATATTTAGATTATCATGTTTCATTCTCTTGGTATTCACATTGTGCACTTATTTAATTAAATCAAGAACAAATATACCATTCTAAATTATAGCTTTTGCATAAAACATATTGTTCTTAAAAATGTAACAACACTTATCCTTTAAAGAAATGTCATAATCGTTTAATAAACAACTGGAAGAAATAATACTCTTGGATAAAGTTGGAACATAATAACAATTTTTTCATTCCAGTACTAATCCACTTGGAAGAGGAAAATGGTATGTCCCCACAATCGTTGTAGAGATGTTCTGTCCAGTAGCTGACTGCAAACATATTTCTGCCTTTCCAACTCTTCTAAAGCTTTAACCCCCTATAGATCATTACACAAGTGAGATCCACATTCGGTATCTAATACCTAAGATTGTTTTGAAGTAATAGAATAAGTATTAATTTCAATCATATGAATACCTGAAGTTGAAGCATCAGTTTGCTTCTTCTCCTTGAGAGAATCTAGATAGGCCTTGTAGTTATGCTTCCAATGACCATCCTTTCCACAATGAAAGCAAATTCCTTTGGAATTCTCTTTCTTGGCAACCTTCTTCTTGGAGATCCCACCATTCTTTTGCTGCGCCTTGGTTATCTTCTTCTTCTTCTGCTTCTTGCCTTTGGCAGAAGTGACAACCATGACACTTTTTGGATCCTTCTTAAAGGATCCATCAGCTATCTTGAGCATGTTAATTAATTCTGGAATGGTTACTTGGACTTGTTCATGTTGAAGTTAAGCACGAAAGGTGCATAACTTAGAGCCAATGAGTACAAGATTAAATCTATGTATAGATCATTATCCATTACATAGCCAAGTCTACTCAAATGCTCAATATACCCATACATCTTCAATGCATGAGTAGCAACCGATGTGCCTTCCACCATTTTACAAATAAATAGAACTCGAGCAATCTCATATTACTCAATTCTAGCCTAAGAAGAATAAAGCTCCTCTAGATGCAAAATGATTGTTCTAGCAGCCAAAGAATAAAGCTCCTCTAGATCTCAAGTCTAAGGATACTTGCACAACCTCTACGAATAGATTCCTTACTAACATAGATTTAATATCCATGCGAGGATTGTCTTTGTAGGTCTCCAATGAACTCGTTCTTCTAACAAGCATCAACATGTTAGCTTTGATTATCTTCCATAATCAAAGTTATGAGAACCACTGCTTGAACAATTCAAGAAGCATAACATGTGCTAGTCTGTCCGAATTAACAATGTCCTATCTTGTTAATTCTATGCTAGGAATATTTAGATATTAACACATTTGCATGCAATAGACATCTCATATCATGAACACTTTCATGATTGCCTTTGAACTGTGTTTATAATATCTAGGACTTCATTTATTAATTTAAGATTTACAAACGCATGTATTTAAACATAGCATTAATAAATGAATGATGCCTCTTATTAAGAATAGGAATTCATACATATGAAATACATCCCTATTACATGGGCTCTAGGGCATACTCTCTAACATTCTCTAGTCCGGATTACTATTTGAAGGTATTTAATTTTGGACACTATGGTTTGTGACAACCCGGTGAGAAGGAAAATCAACTATTCAACAAAAATCAAAGGTGATTTTTCTTATTCTCATTAAAAATATATTGTAAATTCATGGCAAGATTCGATCTATTGTTTAAAAATTCTAAATTTCGCTTATGCATGTGATGCATGTAACCTATAATTCCCAACATGGTATCAGAGCCTCAGTTTGCGGAATAGTTTTTATTTTTGAGTTATTTATTTCATGAACTTTAAAATATCAGATTTGATTTTTCATGAATAAGAAATATTGATTTCTGGATGTATGTGATCAAATATATAAAATGAAAAATAAAAAACGATTCTTTTGAGAAAAGAATCATTGTTTTTGGCGTGTAGGGTTTCTATTTTTCAATAAAAGTTTTAGGGGATGTTCTAAATTAAATTTTTATTGATCCACTTTAAAATTATTTTGATGGTAATTTATGTGTTTAATATGTGATATCAAACCATAGGGTCAAACAAAATTAAAATCGAACAAGTTTTGCATGAAAACTAGTTTAGTCGAAAAGTTTGATAAATTAATGTTCTTCGTGTGTTCTTGGTGGATTTTTATTTAAAACGATTTTTAATATTATAAATATGATATATATGATATATTAATGTGTTTTTAATTAATTGGATTAATTAAAATGGGCCTTGAAATAATTGAATTAATTTTAATTCATTAAAACCAATTATTAGGCTTAATTATGTTTACGGACTTAATTTAAATTAGTGAATTACTTGGTGGGCCCAAGAAGCTAATTTAAATTAAATATTATAAACTATAATTAAGTTTATTAATGGGTTTTAAGGGCTGGAGTAGGTTTGTCTCATTCCAAAAAGGCCCAAATGGTCCAATAAACACAAAACTAGTTTGTGCGTGAATACACTTTAGGGTTTAAATTTATGGATTTCGGCCTACCCTTTGTTTTAAGCCCAAAATTAATTTTTTAATTATTTAATATGATTAATTAATTAAATAATCAATTTATAATCAATTAATAATCATTTAGATTGACAATTAAGGCAAGAACACATGCATGCAAAAAGGTTTCCTAAAATGAAAGTTTCCAAAATGGAAAAAGTTTCCTAATTTGATCACATTATTAAAATAACTCAAAAGTAAGTTTCAAGAGTTGAAACATAGTTTGTATTCCATTATATGGTTTAACTTTATGCATTAGAAATGCATATAGAGGTGTATGATTGGCATGATGGATAGTTATAGACAAGGCGCAATGTGATTGAGCATAATGTATGTTTCGGCCCAATGAGGACTTTCATGTCCTCGCCACTTGTTTTTGGTTTGTATTTCTTTTCAAATTGTAATATGTAATTAGATTACTTAGATTAGAATTAGAGATAGAGAGGGAGGCAACTATCAAGGAGCAATATGGACCAGATGGAGATCTAACAAGATTAAAGATAATGTAATTATTTTTACTTGTTTGAATGATGCATATTACCTAGGTATGACCGTTTAATTTCCCTTTTGGCTCTGAGAAATCAATGTAGTAAAGTCCATAACTATACCATATTTGTATGCTTATATTTATGTTATAGATATAGGATGTATACCAATGTATGCCAACCATATATGATGAGACTTAATTAAATAAAATCTCTCAAACAGATACTAAGGTATATAAGCCTTCCATTAATTGCAGGAGAACCAGATCAAGCTCACATTATATTGAATATTTTCAAATCGAATTAAATGGGTTATCTTAGCTAGCCCATTAGCTTATTGACCACAGTCAAGGCTAATGGTTCTAGAGGCAAGATTAGGGAATGCATATATGATATGCAGGTATCAAGAGTTGATAACCTAATGATCCAATAGTTGTGTAGAGACACAATTGGTATAGAGATACCTACCTTTCAAAGGTATGGAGTTTGGCTTGTTGACCACAGTTAAGGTCAAATTACATATCAAGGATTGGATAAGTGCCCACTAAGAAAGCCATTGGGTTTTCTCAGATTATATAGTGAGGGCTATTAATTCACAAAAAAAATAAAGGAAGTAAATGGATTAATTAAAAACCTAATTAATGCATACATATATATGAACATACTCTCATATGTTTTCTTTTCACATCAAAGGTCATCATCATGAGCACATCGAACATTAACATACGATCAATCTTGGATAACAAGCTGGCTGGCAGCAACTATTTTTACTGGATCAGACAAGTGAGAATTATTCTTAGTGCTGAAAAGATCCATCATGTCTTGGATAAAGATCCACCACCACTTCCATCAGATGATGCCATTGATGAGATCAAGGGTACTTATCAAAAATACATAGAGGATAGTGAAGCAGTGGCATGTCTGATGTTGGGTGCTATGTCCTCAGAGCTTTAGAAGTAACATGAGATGATGGATGCTAGAACAATCATTTTGCATCTAGAGGAGCTTTATTCTTCTCAAGCTAGAACTAAGTAATATGAGATTGCTCGAGCTCTATTTAGCTGCAAAATGGTGGAAGGCACTTTGGCTACTACTCATGCATTAAAGATGTATGGGTATATTGAGCATTTGAGTCTACCTAGCTATGTAATGGATAATGATATATACATAGATTTAATCTTGTTTTTGTAGGCTCTAAGTTATGCACCTTTCGTGCTTAACTTCAACATGAACAAGATCCAAGTAACCATTCCTGAGTTAATCAACATGCTCAAAAAAAACTAATGGATCCTTTAAGAAGGATTTAAAAAGTGTCATGGTTGTCACTTCTGCTAAAGGTAAGAAGCAGAAGAAGAAGAAGAAGAAGATGACCAAGGCACAACCAAAGAAAGGTGGTGTTTCCAAGGAGAAGGTTCCCAAGAAAGAGAATCCCAAAGATAAAGGGATATCACATGGCATAAATAAAATGATCATGCAGCGAAAAAATTAAAAATATTGATCATACATGCCACACAATATACATTATAGAATCAAAACATGCAATTTTAGGGTTTTAAACAAACTTACATGGTTGATTAAACATTAAAACTTGATTTTGCAATGACCAATATATAAGATGGAGTTATATATCTCTAATCTCGATCTCCAATGCCAATGATGTTGCTTTTATGCCACACCTCTCTATGCTCACACACACACTTGCAAAGAAGGCTTAAAATGAGTGTGTTAGATCTATTCTTTTGTATTTAGCAATGGGTATTAAAATAAAGACACAAGATCTTATCTTGTTCTTTCTAAGGTTCACCGATGGCTACCAAAAATCCAAGAGAAGAAGGAAGAATCTTTTCCCCTTGAGAGTGGTGGCAATGAGAGCGAAAAACCTTACTAGGTCAAAATAAAATTAATCAATTTATATCACTTGTTTAGGAATTCTTGTGGTGGCCGAAATCCTCTAGGCATTAGGTATTATTTTTAGCCTGCATCACTTTCTAATTAAGTGATCTAAATTAATTCAAATTCTATTAGTATTTAAATTTAAATTAATTTAAATTGGCATTAGTTATTTATTTAAAATAAACCACTTCAGTAGGGTTTAGTAGTTGCCAAATTCAACTAGGATTCCAAACTTGAATTTTGGCCACATTAATTCCCTATTAAGTGTTATATCTTGATTCAAATATAATTTAGGATCCAAATTTAATTACCTTAATTATTCAAAGATAATTAATTAATTGATTTTTATCCTATTAATGCTTATTTTCCCTCTCTAATGGATCAAGGTCCATTTAGCAATTTTAATACCCATTATCCACATTAATTTGACTTTAAATGAGAGCCCAAATTAATGTCAAATACTTTATCTTAAATATTTTAAGCCCAATGCTTTATGTGCAATCCTATAGGTCCATTTAATATTGGCAATGAATTAATAAATAATCCAAAGGCTATAAATATTCTCTAACAAGATATTATAACATTCCAAATTTAATGAAAATTGAAATGGCATTTAGTGACCTCATGCAATTTTGCATAGTCCCTTACCCATAAATATCAGAATTAATATAAGGCATGGAACTAGTCATCCTTATATACTAATTCCTTTCTTTATATTCTAGTGACACTGAACTCTTAGATAAATAATGATTACTTATTATTTCATCTCGGTATGGCCATACACTTCTCAATTCACTAATCAAGTGGTCGATGATATTTTCTCTCTTATTGAGAGGGGTAATCCCTTTACTTCTCTCATGCTTTTTAACATGAATTAGTGCATACCCAATCATACCCATACTTGTCACCCTATTACAAGTACGTTAGGTGTATGTCAAAGTACACACTAATTCTTAAAGAGTTTCATAAAGATTTTAGGTCTAAGAACTCCGATGTAAAACTTGCACATAAGAAACACTTATGACTTGTACCATGTAGTGTTCTCATGAACGGATTGAATCTAGATACCATGTTCTAAACATGTATATATGATCTCTGATTGATACTTTAGTCCTTATGATCCGTAAGATAGAACTCAAGTTATCAAAGAGAGCATACTAGTCTTAATTCATTTGTTATTCCCATAATAATTACTGACTAGGGATATTTAGAATGAAGTCTCAATTGTTTCAGGGTCATACAACCATGTACCTCACACATGATAACTTAAACTAAAATAACATTCTTGGATAGTTCTATCATTTGATATGCATAGCAATACAATAGATAAAACAAATGCCTCATTTATTAACCAAAATATTTTATAATAATGTATTGGGGCTAAGGCTTACACTAACAATTTTCCACTATCACTAGTCGCAATTGGGCATAGCCCTAAGACCGAACGCTCTCAAATGGGCTTCGTCTAAATTTGGATGCAATTGTTTCGTCAAAGGATCTGCTACATTGTTTTCACTTGCTATCTTGCTAATCTTGATGTCCTCACGATCAATAATTTCTCTAATCAAGTGGTACCTTCTGAGTTTGTGTTTTGATTTCTGGTGTGATCGAAGCTCCTTGTCCTATGCGATGGCCCCATTATTATCACAGAAAATTTCTAATGGATCTAGGATACTTGGGACCATTCCTAATCCATAAATGAAATTTCTAATCCAAACAACCTCCTTTGTAGCCTCACTCGCTGCAATATACTTAGATTATGTAGTTGAGTCGGCAGCGGTCTCTTACTTCGAGTATCTCCAGCTAACAGCACCACCATTCAAAATAAAAACAAAACCAGATTGCGATGTTGAGTCCTATGTACTGGTTTGAAAAGCAGCATCGGCATAACCTTATATGACAAGCTTTTCTTGACCACCATGCACCAAGAAGTGATCCTTAGTCCTTTGCAGGTACTTTAGAATCCCTTTTACAGTAGACTAGTGCTTTTCACCAGGGTTTTGCTAAAACCTACTGGTTATACTCAGTGTATGAGCAACATCCAATTTGGCATATAACATAGCGTACATGATAGATCCAATGGCAGATGCATATGGAATTCTACTCATGTTGTCCCTCTCCTCTTTGGTTTTAAAACATTGTTATTTAGTCAAAGAAACTCCCAAAGCCAAAGGTATGTACCCTTTCTTTGAGTTCCCCATGCTAAAATGTTTTAGTACTTTGTCTATGTACGTTTCTTGACTTAGTCCCAAAAGCCGATGCAATCTATCTCCATAGATCCGAATACCAAGTATTCTCTCGGCTTCACCTAAGTCTTTCATCGAGAAACACTTCCCCAACCATAGCTTAACCTTTTACAATGTTGGAATGTCATTCCCAATGAGAAAGATGTCATCCACATATAGGACCAGAAACACTATTATGCTCCCACTCACCTTCTTATACACACAAAGCTCATCTTCATTTTTTATGAACTCAAATTCTTTAACTGCTTCATCAAAACAAAGATTCCAACTCTGGGATGCTTGATTTAATCCATAAATTGATTTTTAAAGCTTGCAAACCTTCTTAGGATGTTTGGGATTGACCAAACCCTCAGGCTGTGTTATATACACATCCTCAAGTAGATTTCCATTGACGAAAGCCATTTTGACTTCCATTTGCCATATCTCATAGTTATGATATGCAGCTATGCCAAGCAAGATCCTAATGGACTTGAGCATGACTACAAGCGAAAAGGTCTCATCATAGTCTACACCATGAGTTTGTCGAAAACCTTTTGCTACTAGTCTACCTTTGTAGGTCTTTTCAGCTTTGAGTTTAAATAGCCACTTGCATTCAATTACTTTAGCACCTTCTTATGGATTAACCAAGGTTCAAACCTGGTTATCGTACATTAATTGCATTTCGAATTTCATAGCTCTAAGCTAATTTTTTGAGTTAGGGCTCTCAATAGCTTCTCGGTAGGTAGCTGGATCCTCACGATCAACTAACTCAATAGTGTCCCTATCGGTGATTAGAAATTCGTATCTCTCAATCTCCCGACGTACCCTACCAGACCTTCTAGGTTCTTATGTAATAGGTTATTGTTCCACAACTGGTTGTGAACTTGATCCCATTTCCAACTCATCCTCTATAGGAGTTTGTGGCACTTGAATTTCTCCAAGTTCTACTTTACTCCCATTGTCTTTCTTGAGAAGGAATTCCTTTTCCAACAAAACAACCTTGCAAGCAATAAACACTTTGTTCTCGACTTGTGAGTAAAAGTAGTATCACTTTGTTTTTTTTGGATAACCTACAAACAAACAGACAGTTGATTTGGACTCTAGTTTGTCAGATGTTAAATTCTTAACATGTACTTCACAGCCCCAAATTCTAAGAAATGACATATTGGGTTATTTCCCAATCCATACTTCGTATGACATCTTTTTAACTGCTTTAGTTGGAGTACAGTTCAATTGAAACGCAGTAGTTTCTAATGCATAACCCCAAAAAGAGGTAGGAAGATTAGCTTAACTCATCATTGATTGAACCATGTCTAACAGAGTTTTATTTCTCCTTTTGGACACACCATTCCATTGTGGTGTTCTAGGAGGAGTGAGCTATGAAATAATTCCACACTCCTTCAGATGACTATCAAACTCTTGCTTAAGTATTCGCCACCTCGATCTGATCGAATGTCTTTTATACTTTTGCCATGTTGGTTTTCTTCTTCGTTCTTAAACTCTTTGAATTTTTCAAAAGTCCCAGGCTTATGCTTCATTAGATAGATGTAGCCATATCTACTGAAGTCATCTGTGAATGTTACGAAGTAACTAAAACCACCTCTAGCCTCTGTACTTAATGGTCCACATACATCGGTGTGTATTAATCCCAATAAGTCACTAGTCCTCTCACCTTTCTTGTTAAAATGACTCTTTGTTATCTTTCCATGCAAACATAGCTGCATGTGTCATAAGATTCCAAATCGAATGACCTAAGCACTCTAGATTTTTAGAGTCTTGAAATGCATTTTTCATTTGTATGTCCTAAACAACAATGCCTAAAGTAAGCAGGGTTCAATTCATTTGATTTAACCCTCTATATATTAATGTTGTATATGGACTCTTTATTTTGTAGATCAAGGATATAAAGGCCATTTTGTAACACAACATTGCCATATAAAATGCCTTAGCAACGAATATAAATATTGCCATTTTTAATAAAAAAGTCAAATCCATCCATTTCCAAACTTGAAACTGAAATAATATTTTTGCTCATAGCAGGCACATAATAAAAATTTATTAAATCTAGACAAAGTCCAGAAGATAAAGTGAGTCAATAGTCACCTATCTCCATGGTCGCAACTCGTGCTCCATTCCCCACATGGAGGTCCACTTCATTCTTTTCCAGTAACTGCCTATTTCTTAGCTCCTGCACATTTGAACAAATGTGAGCACCACAACCGGTATCCAATACCTAAGTGGTAGAAATAAAAAGGTTAATTTCAACAACAAAAATACCAAAACTGGATGCCTTGGCTCCATTCTTCTTTTTTTTTCTTCCTTTAAGAGAGCGTAGTTCTTCATCTAATGCCCTAACTTGTTGCAATGGAAGCACATGCTCTCACTCTCTTTGAGCTTTTACGCCTTGGGCTTGGGTTGGGCCTGAGGTGCACTCCCACTAGACTTAGGCCTTACGTGGTCATTCTTGGGTTTTGCCTTTCCTTTCCCCTTTCCCTTAGCGGGTTCCTTTTTAATGCCCCCTTGAACCATAAGTATAGGATTGGTCTTTCGAATGTTCTCTTCAGCATTCTTAAGCATCCCATAAAGCTCGATGACTGTCTTGTTCATTGCATGCATGTTATAATTCATAAAAAATGGATCATAATCATCAATCAATAAACCTAAGATTAAGTCAATGGCCAATTCCTTTAGGACTTGTACCTTAAGCTTTTCAAGACTATCAAGATACCCTTTCATCTTGAGTACATGGGTACTAACGGGAGTGCCCACGGCCATCTTACAAGAAGTTAAGGCCTTTTTTTAACAAACCTCTTGTGATGAGCTTGTTCTTGGAACATCTCCTTAAGGTAAACCATGATCGCATAGGCCTCTTGGTTCATGAATTGCTTTTGCAAATCGGGCACTATGGTGGTTAGCATCAAAAAGTTCACATCATTGGAGTCACTCTTCTTAGTCTTAAAAGTTTCCTTTTGAACTGCAGAGGCGTTCCTAGTAGGTTCCTCGAGCAAAGGTGCATCTAAAACATACCACTTCTTCTCTTATTTAAGAACAATTCTCAAGTTTTGAGACTAGTCTATGAAATTGGAGCAATTTAGTTTGTCCTTTTCTAGGATCGATCACAATGAAAAGTTGTTGTTTGAAGAAGCCATTTTTCAATCTACAATAAATTTAGCAAGATTAAATGAGGACTTAATAAAATCCCACAAATCAAATTAATATCCCTTTAAATAATTCGCGTTAGTGATTTATTATTTGCCAAGATCCACTTTTCACAACAACTCATTAGTCAAGCTAAGCTTGTACACCTAAAGAGTTAAGTTACCTAGGTATGAAAACTCCAATCATGTCTTGTACATGACTCTTGGATCAAATGGGCTAACATCTTAAGATGTTATAACACAAACCCATTTATTAGTTGCCTAGGTCTAGGCATCCCTTTCCATGTTAAGTCTAACCTACATCCACAACCCATGCCTCACAAAGATAACCGAGTGCATCTAGGACTCCTAGTCTACGTGACCGATGATTGATGCCTTGATATGTTTTGAATTAGAGAGGCAACTTTGTGACTTACTATTTTAGGGATTCATTTTATTACGGCTTACATGGTATACGCTTTGTCATCCATTCATATCATGTATATATATAATTGCGTAAAGTAAAGCATGACAAATATAGGCCCAAAAAACTTACATCTAAGATTCTATACTATTACATATGAATCTTCAAGTTGGGCTTCTCCACTCCGGTGGGCTTCATCTTGATTTACAAAGTCTTTGAATAAATTCTATACTAAGAAATAAATGAAATTTTATAATAATCCATGATGGCGTACAAGCCATATTTAATTACATAACCCAGGGCCCATGAATGCACCATGCATATTTATTCATCACACAAAACAAGCAAACAAATATATATAACATTCATGGATAAAACAAAGTCCAATTTTTAATTAATTAAGCCAAGCCCATTAGTAGAAATTGTGTACTTGAAACTTTAAGAGAAGACCCCGTGATGGGCCTGGGCCAAAGCCCAATGGACTAAATCCTTTTATTGAATAAGTTCTCTTAAAAGCCTAAAACACATACTAGTTAGATTTATGCTATAAATAAACTCTAGTATAATTTTCAATTTTGCCATTTTTAATATTATGTCATACAGCCCATAAACATTAAAAATATAAATAATATGAACCAACATGAATTAAAACATAAAATTCATGAAGAACATAAGCTACACACGGCATTGATAACAAAACAAACAAACAACATGAAACTAGTTGTTTAATGCTCACATAATGCCACAAACGATTTACAAACACTTAAAACGATTTTATGAGCCATTCAATAACTTAAATAATGTCATAAACATTGAGTTAATTTTTTGTTCATATCTAATCAAAATGTTTTTTTGCCATTTTAATAAAAAAAAAACAAACAATGTTGATTAAACATGCAATAAACTAGTCATTGTTTTAAGTGATTTGTAAATTAATCAATTAAATTGTCATGGACCAAAATTAAAACCATTTTTAAAACATGTCCAGACCTATTACTAATATTTAAAAATCACTTACAAACATGCCAAACACGTTTTTACATTTAATTTTGAGAAACTAGTTGTTTACAAACACATATCATGCAAACTAGCACCTAGTTTCAAGATTAACATGTACAATCAGGTATATATAATTAAAACCAACCATTAATAGCTCTAAGAACATCTTAGGACAGTATACTAACATTTCATAATAATTATAATACCTAACTAATCACTTAAAATAATTTTTACACTTAACCAATGCAAAAAAACTCAAAACATAAAATTTTAGCATTACATTTTATGTAACGAACGATTTTGAATCAAGTTATAACACATCCAAAGCACTAAAACAAGCATGATTAGGCTCTGATACCACTGAAGGGATTTCAAATGGCATCCAAAGCATTAAAAATATTGATCATACATGCCACACAATATACAATATTGAATCAAAACATGCAATTTTAGGGTTTTAAACAAACTTACATGCTTGAATTCACTTTAAAACTTGATTTTACAATGAACAATATATAAGATGGACTTATATATCTCTGATCTTGATCCCCAATGCCAAAGATGCTGCCTTTATGCCATACCTCTCTATGCCCACACACACACTTTCAAATAAGGCTTAAAACGAGAATGTTAGCTCTAATCTTTTGTATTTGGTAATGGGTATTAAGATAAAGACACAAGATCTGATCTTGTTCTTTCTAAGGTTCACCAATGGCTGCAAAAATCCAAGAGAAGAAGGAAGAATCCTTTCCCCTTGAGAATGGCGGCAATGAGAGAGAAAAACCTTACTAGGTCAAAATAAAATTAATCAATTTATATCACTTGATTAGGAATTCTTGTGGTGGCCGAAATCCTCTAAGTTTTAGGTATTATTTTAAACCTCCACCACTTCCTAATTAAGTGATCTAAATTAATTCAAATTCTATTACTATATAAATTCAAATTAATTTAAATTGGCATTAGTTATTTAATCAAAATTAAGACACTTCATTAGGGTTTAGTGAATTCAACTAGGATTCCTAGCTTGAATTTCGGCCACATTAATTCCCTATTAAGTGTTATATCTTGATTCAAATATAATTTAGGATCCAAACTCAATTACCTTAATTGTTCAAAGATAATTAATTAATTAATTTT
Source organism: Excoecaria agallocha (assembly GCA_037975025.1). Classification (NCBI taxonomy): domain Eukaryota; kingdom Viridiplantae; phylum Streptophyta; class Magnoliopsida; order Malpighiales; family Euphorbiaceae; genus Excoecaria; species Excoecaria agallocha. Next base: position 17,395,803 of record CM075818.1, read on the forward strand.
TATCCTAGTAATGCCAATTTTCCCTCTCTCATGGACCAAGGTCCATTTAGCAATTTTAATACCCATTATCCACATTAATTTGACTTTAAATAAAGCCCAAATTAATGCCCAATACTTTATCTTAAATATTTTAAGCACAATGCTTTGTGTACGATCCTATAGGTCTATTTAATATTACAATGAATTAATAAATAATCCAAAGGCTATATATATTCTCTAGCAAGATATTATAGCATTTCAAATTAAATGAAAATGCAAATGGCATTTAGATACCTAATGTAATTTTCCATAGTCCCTTACCCATAAATATCAAAATTAATATAAGGCATGGAACTAGTTATCCTTATATACTAATTCCTTTCTTCATATTCTCGTTACCCTGAACTCTTAAATAAATAATAATTACTCATTATTTCATCTCGGTATGGCCATACACTTCTCAATTCACTGATCAAGAAGCCAATGACATTTTCTCTCTTATCGAAAAGGGTAATCCCTTTACTTCTCTCATGCTCTCTAACATGAATTATTGCATGCCCAATCATACCCATACTTGTCACCCTATTACAAGTACGTTAGGTGTATGTCAAAGTACACAGTAATTCATAAAGAGTTTCATAGGGATTTTAGGTCTAAGAACTCTGATGCAAGACTTGCACATAAGAAACACTTATGACTTGTATCGTATAGTGTTCTCATGAATTGATCGAATCCAGATACCATGTTCTAAACATGTATCTATGATCTCTGATTGATACTTTAGTCTTAAGACAAAACTCAAATTATCAGAGAGAGCATACTAGTCTTAATTCATTTGTTATTTCCAAAACAATGATTGACTAAGGATATTTAGAATGAATTCTCAATTGTTTCAAGGTCTTACAACAATATGCCTCACACATGATAGCTTAAAATGAAATAACATTCTTGGATAGTTCTATCAGGAAATACATAGATAAAACAAATGCCTCATTTATTAACCTAAATGTTTTATAACAATGTATTGGGGCTAGGGCTTACACTAACAAAAGGAACTTGCTTCCATTATGGAAAATATGGTCAATCGAAGCCTAACTACAAGCCCTATCTAGATTCTCTCAAAGAGAAGAAGCACGTTGATGCTTTTACTTCAGGTATTCATATGATTGAAATTAATAATTATTCTATTGCTTCAAAACAATCTTAGGTATTAGATATCGGATGTGGATCTCATTTGTCTAATGATCTACAAGGGCTTAAAAGTAGTAGAAGAGTTGGAAAGATAGAAAGATATCTACAGTAAGCTACTGGACAAAATATCTATAAAATATTTGTGGGGACTTACCATTTTCCTCTTCCAAGTGGATTAATACTGGAATTAAATAATTATTATTATGTTCTAGCTTTATCCAAAAGTATTATTTCCTTCTGTTGTTTATTGAATGATTATGACATTTCTTTAAAAGACAAATGTTGTTACATTTTTAAGAACAATATGTTTTATGCTAAAGCTATCATTAAGAATGGTATATTTGTTCTAAATTTAATTAAAAAAGTGCATAATGTGGATACCAAGAGAATGAAACAAGATAATCTAAATACCTCATATTTATGGCATTGTCGTTTAAGCCATATAAATGAGAAATGCATAACCAAATTACACAAGTAAGGTGATTTTGGATCATTTGATTGTGAATCATTTCATACATGTGAGTCATGTTTATTGGGAAAAATGACAAAAGCTCCCTTTATTGGTAAAGGAGAACAAGCTAAAATTGTTTTGGATTTAATACATTCAGATGTATGTGGTCCAATGACTACACATGCCAGGGGAGGTTACTCCTACTTCATTACTTTTATAGTTGATTATTCCAGGTTTGGATATATCTATCTAATGAAATATAAATCATAAGCATTTGAAAAGTTCACATAATTCAGAAATGAAGTAGAGAAGCAACTTGGCAAGAGTATTAAGACACTTAGATCAGATCGAGGTGGAGAGTACTTAAGTCAAGAATTTCAAGATTATCTTAGAGATATGGGATTTTATCTCAATGGACTCCACCATATACACCACAACATAATGGTGTATCTTAAAGGAGAAATCGAACACTATTAGATACGGTTCAATCCATGATGAGTCGTGCAGACTTGCCTAAGTCCTATTGGAGATATGCACTAGAAACTACTATTTAAGTGTTAAATAAAGTTCCTAGTAAATCGGTTGATGTTACTCTATATGAGATATGGAATAACAAGAAACCCACACTTTCTCATATGAAAGTATAGGGTTCTTCTACTTATGTGAAGAGGACAATGTCAGACAAACTAGATGTTAAGTCTGACAAATGTTAATTTATGGGATATCCAAAAGAAACATTTGGATATTATTTCTATCATCCCTTAGAACAAAAGGTGTTTATTTCAAGGCATGCCATCTTTTTTGAAAGAGAATTTCTCCAACGAGAGGACAATGGGAGTAAAATTGAACTTGGTGAAATTCAAGACCCAAAAATAGAAGTAGATCAATCGATTGAACCCGAGACTGAATTTTATAATGATGATATTATGGTTGAACCTAATTATACACAAAATACTGGATGATCTACTAGGATATGTTCTATCCCTGTGAGATATGGATTTAACATTGATTCAGATAGAGGCATAATTGTAGTAGAGGACAATAAGCCTACAAGCTATCAAGAAGTTTTGAACAGTTCAGAACATGATTTATGGCTTAAGGCTATGCAGTTTAAAATGGACTCCATGGATGAGAACAAAGTATGGACTTTAACTCAACCACCCGAAGTGATAAAACCCATAGGGTGAAAATGGGTCTTCAAAAAGAAGATTGACATGGAAGGTAATATAGTTACCCATAAAGCTCATTTAGTAGCAAAAAGCTATCGTCAAAAAGAAGGTATTGACTATGATGAAATCTTGTCTCTTGTAGTGATGCTTACGTCTATAAGAATCCTTTTAGCCATTACAGCTCACTATGATTATGAGATTTGGCAAATGGATGTGAAGACAACTTTCCTAAATGGAAATCTGACTAAGGATGTGTATATGACACAACCAGAAGGGTTCACATCAGGAGATGGCAAAAAGGTATGCAAGCTTCAAAGATCCATTAATGGATTGAAGCAAGCCTCTAGGAGTTGGAACATACGATTCAATGAGACAATTAAAGAGTTTGGTTTCTCATAGAATGAAGATGAACCTTGTGTGTATAAAAGGGTCAGTGGGAGTGAAATTGTCTTCCTAGTTCTATATGTGGATGACATATTAATCATGCGAAACGACATTTCCTTCTCCAATCTATTAAAATATGGTTATCTAAGCAATTCTCCATGAAATACCTTGGAGAAGCATCCTATATTCTAGGAATAAGGATCTATAGAGATAGATCCAATAGGTTTCTAGGTCTTTCTCAAAGTACATATACAGATAAAGTATTGAAGAGGTTCAATATGGATCTCTCTAAGAATAAATTTATACCCATGGTGCATGGGAAATATCTTTCTAAGTCTATGTGTCCATAGATACTAGAGGATGGAGAGAGCATGAATAAAATACCATATGTATTTGCAATTAGCTCTATCATATATGCTATGTTATGTACACATCCAGATTTAGCATTTGCTTTGAGTGTCACAAGCAGAATCCAATCCAATTTTGGAGAGGAACACTGGGCAGCTATCAAGAATATCCTCAAGTACTTGAGAAGGACTAAGGATATATTCTTGGTATATGGGAAGGGCAGTTTGGAAGTAAATGGGTATATGAATGCCAGCAAAGATGATTGTAAATCACGGTCTAGTTTTGTGTTCATAATAGGAGGAGGGGCAGTTAGTTGGAAGAGTTCCAAACAAGAAACAACTATTGATTCCACGACAGAAGCTGAGTACATTGCTGCTTCAAAAGCAGCCAAAGAAGCAGTCTGGATCAAAAAGTTCATATATGAACTAGGAGTGGTGCCTAACATTGTTGATCTAATTCCTTTATATTGTGATAGCAATGAAGCCATTGCACAAGCAAAGAAACCACGATCTCATCAGCGATCCAAACATGTTCTCAAATGCTACCATCTCATAAGGGAAATAGTACCTAGATATGACATGAATATAAAAAGGGTCCCCACAGATGATATTGTGGTGGATCCCCTCACTAAAGCACTTTTCTAGATTAAGTACGATCACCATATAAATAACTTGGGTCTAAGAGATATGAGTGTTGGCTCTAGTGCAAATGGGAGATTGTTAGAGAGTATGCCCTAGAGCCCATATAATAGAGATGTATTTCATATGTATGAACACATATTCTTAATAAAAGGCATCATTCATTTATTAATGCTATATTTAAATACATGGGTTTGTAAATCTTAAATTAATAAATAAAGTCCTAAATATTATAAACACAATGCAAATGCAATCATGAAAGTTTTCATGATGTGAGATATCTATTGCAAACAAATGTTATAATATCTAAGTATCCCTAGTCATAGAACTAATAAGATAGGACATTATTAATTCGGACAGACTAGCACATGTTATGCTTCTTGAATAGTTCAAGCAGTGGTTCTTATAATTGTAATTATAGAAGATGATCAAAGCTAACATGTGGATGCTTGTTAGAACAACAAGTTCATTGGAGACCTTCAAAAAGAATCCTCACATGGATATTGTGAGGGCCTAATCTTGACCCTAGCAGGAAATATGATTAATTGTATGATGCTATATGTACAATTAAAAATTTTATGGTTATAGCCATATTGGAATAAATCTTGTTGAAGGGCAATATGGTAACTTCAAGGGATTTTATGAATAAAAAGGATATAGGGCTTATTTTGGGAGTAGGAAATGGAAAATGGAGGTTAAAAGAGTAAAGTGGTGGTCTTCCCATGTGACTCCAGTGATAAGTGTCACTGTTAGTGTCAAAAGAAAACCATCTCTCTATTTATCTTCCTCTTTCTCTCATTTCTTTTCCTCTAGGTTGGAACTAGGGTTTTGGTAAGAGGAATTCTCCCTCTTATCTCTTTTATTTCCTGAAGGATATTGTGAAGCAAGAAGGAAAATTTTTATTTTGTGTGTGATTTGTTATAACGGAGTCAAGCAAGGGCAAGGGCAAGGAGATCGCGAAGGAGTGAGGAAATCATGGTGTTCAGGTACGGGATACAGTTGGTTTGTGAATCCTTAGAAACTAGGATTAGGGTTAGGTTATATGGGGCACGTTTATCAAGAGTTAAGTTGAGTCATGAATGATGGCTTTATTTAAGATGTGTTTTGAAAGATTGTTGGCTTATTAGATCATTTGTATTCTGTATTTTCTAATTCGGCCAAAAGGTATTCGTCATTGCCGAGTCGTGAGGATCTTCATGAGTCATGCACCTTCTAGCTGTGTATCACTCGTAAACATTTTCACAACTCATGAATACTCTCCCTTGACGTCTGAGTCATGAGGATCTTCACAAGTCATGCACCTTTTAACTGTGTATGACTCGTGAACTTCTTCACGACTCGTGAATACTCTCCCTTGATGTCCGAGTCGTGAGGATCTTCATGAGTCATGCACCGGTTGCCTTTGGATCATTTGTGAAATCCTTCATGACTCGTGAAGGTTGTGTTGTCGAGTCATGAGGATATTCACGAGTCGTGCATCTATCGCCTCGGTACCACTCATGAAAATCTTCACGACTCGTGAAGTTTCCTCGGGCTGCCGATGCGTGAACCTCTTCACAAGTTGTGACATTCTATATTCACGAGTCCCACATACCCTCATGAGCCAGAATACTTCTTGCATCCCATTTTCAATCAAACCTTAATGAAGGAAAATACTATTTAGCTTATTTCATTACTCTTCACCTACATGTTTGGCATATTTAATTAAATCATCTAACAAAACATTTTCACATGAAAAGATTAATCAAGCCAACACTCTTTATAAAGATAATTAACACCTTTTAAGGCAACCAATGGGCCTATTTAGTGGGTATGTTCACTAAGGTAATATGTGATTTGTTATACACTATGCTCTTACTGTCAATCCCTAAAAATTAAGGTAAAGTGATCATGGTAAGTTTATCAGGAAAGGTTAATTACATCTTACATTGATATGTGACCGTAATGATAGTAATGTTATGATTGCATGAAATTACTATGAGAATATGCATGTGTTTTACGGGGTGTGATGAAAATTGTCCTTTAACGAAATTGAATATGCGGTATAATAACTATAAGTTGAGATGACAATTATTGGTACCCTCACATGTGTATGAAATGTGAAATTTAATTGTGAATTGTGGCTTGAGAAATATTGTAATATAAGAAGGAATATGGTAAATTAAATATTCTCGCAATTAAGTGGTTAGCTTACGGGTCTTAGTTCAGTTGTGGATTAGATAGACATGCCTAAAGGGATATAGATGCAGCTGCCATAGTTGACCCCATTTGGGTCCATTGTTTGTTCCTTTGATGGAACCATAGTTCGACCCCTTGGGTCCATTGTTTTATATCCTCGCGATATCCATTATTTGATATCTTCAGATATCCATTGCTCCCGTTATCTACCCCTTTTGAACTAGTACTTAGGCAGGCTATTAAGTTTAAGAGAGATGTTTAAATAAGAAATGTTGGTATCAATTTCTTCATCTGTATAATGTAAGCTTGTGAATGATTGATTACCATGTTTTATCGTCATTTCTTTTGGCTATATTGTCAGTTTAAGATGAACTCATGACACAAGTATTTTAATGCTCTTATTAAAATGTTATGTGTATATACTTATATTCAATTGAAGCTATTGGTCGATATTATTATTTTGTATGTTATATCCTCACTAAGCTTTATAGCTTAGCACGGTTGTCTTACATCCGTGTAGGTTTTGCTGGTGGTCATTCAGGGACTTAATTTTTGCATCATTTGGCCAACAAGATTCGGTTCAGACTATTAGATGTAGGATATTTTATGCATTGTTATTTTTTGGTCTAGCCTTGTATTTTGTTATGTTTTAATGGGTGAAATGTAATATGGAGGACTATAAACCTTAACTTAAATTGCTATTCTTGCTTGCCCCTTCAGGTTGTGTAGGCTAATGTATGATTGCCACATTATGATTGTTTTGCATGACCTTCCAATTTAATTATTGAAATATGCATGCACCATATATGTACACGATGATATGTGGATGAATGATTGGTGTGAGTTATGATTACTAAAAGCATGATATATGTTTTGGATGGAAGTCGGTATTAGGGTATGACAATTAGTGGTATCAAAGCCTGGTTTAGCCTTTTCTGGGCAATAGAAGTTTAGAAATCTTGGGTATAGTATTGTGTCTTGTTGGCCGAATGCAGTAAGTCATTATGTGTTCCAGATGACAGAGAATTAAAAAGAACCTTATTGTATGAAGTTCACGACAGTGTATTCATTATGCATCCTAGGGGCAATAAGATGTATTAGGATCTTAAACGATGTTATTAGTGGTCGAGTATGAAGGAAGATGTGGTTGATTATGTCTCTAAGTGCTTAACTTGTCAGCAAGTGAAAGTAGAGTATCAACTTCCTTTTGGATTATTACATCCCATTCCAATTCCTCAATGGAAATGGGAAGATATCACTATGGATTTTGTCACCGAAGTACCTTCTACACAGAGAAAGCATAATGCAGTGTGGGTCATTATGGATAAGTTAACCATGTTAGCTCATTTCTTGCCAGTTAGAATGGATTATTCCATGGACAAGTTGGCAGAATTGTATATAAACGAGATAGTTCAAAATCATGGTATTCCGGTATCGATAATATTGGATCGAGATCCAAGATTCACCTCTAGGTTCTAGTAGAGTTTACAGAAGTCTATGGGAACTCGATTGAAATTTAGTACAGTTTTCATCCTCAGACAGATGGGCAATCAGAAAGGGTGATAAAAGTCTTGAAAGATATGCTAAGGGGTTGTGTTTTGAATTTCTCCACTAGTTAGGAAAAATACCTAGCCTTGATGGAGTTTGTCTATAATAATAGTTATCAGACTAGTATGGGCATGGCTCCTTATGAAGCCTTGTATGGTCGAAGTTACAGGACTCCGGTATGTTGGACTGAGTTAGCTGAACACAAGGTAATTGGGCCAAATTTAGTTAGAGATACTGAAGAAAAACTTCAAGTTATTATGCAAAGATTAAAAGAAGCAAGTGACAGGCAAAGATCTTATTCATATTTGAAAAGAAAGGATATTGAGTATCAAGTTGGGGATAAGGTATTTCTAAAAGTTTCACCCTGGAGAAAAGTTTTGAGGTTTGGAAAGAAAGGAAAACTGACTCCGAGATTCATTGGTCCTTATCAAGTTCTGTAAAAGGTTGGACCAGTCGCCTATAGATTAGCACTTCCTACGGAATTATCAAAGCTGCATGACGTATTTCATGTTTCTATGCTTCGAAGATATCACTCAGATGAGTCCCATGTACTACAAGTGCAAGACATTCAAGTTCAGATGGATTTTACCTACGATGAAGAGCCTAAAGAGATTCTGGCAAGGGAAATTAGGCAGTTGCAGAATAAGCAGGTTCCACTTGTCAAGGTACTTTGGCAACATCATAACATTCAAGAACTTAGGAACAAGAAGCCACGATGAGGGTCCAATATCCCTACTTGTTTAACTCAGGTATGAATTTCGAGGACGAAATTCTTTTAAGGGGGGAGAATTGTGAGGGCCTAATCTTGACCCTAGCAGGGAATATGATTAATTATATGATGCTATATGTACAATTAAAAATTTTATGGTTATAGCCATATTGGAATAAAGCTTGTTGAAGGGCAATATGGTAACTTCGAGGGAATTTATGAATAAAAGGGATATAAGGGTTATTTTGGGAAAAAGAAATGGAAAATGGAGGTTAAAAGAGTAAAGTGGTGGTCTTCCCATGTGACTCTAGTGATAAGTGTCACTGTTAGTGTCAAAAGAAAACCATCTCTCTCTTTATCTTCCTCTTTCTCTCATTTCTTTTTCCTCTGGGCTGGAACTAGTGTTTTTGTTAGAGGAATTCTCCCTCTTATCTCTTTTATTTCCTAAAGGATATTGTGAAGCAAGAAGGAAATTTATTATTTTGTGTGTGATTTGTTATAATAGAGTCAAGCAAGGGCAAGGGCACGAAGATCGCAAAGGAGTGAGGAAATCACGGTGTTCAGGTACGGCATACTGTTGGTTTGTGAATCCTTAGAAATTAAGGTTAGGGTTATGTTATATGGGGCACGTTTATCAGGAGTTGAGTTGACTCGTGAATGATGGCTTTATTTAAGATGTGTTTTGAAAGATTGTTGGCTTATTAGATCATTTGTATTCTATATTTTCTGATTTAGCCAAGAGGATTCGTCATTGCCGAGTCGTGAGGATCTTCACGAGTCGTGCACCTTCTAGCTGTGTATCACTCGTGAAATTCTTCACGATTCATGAATGCTCTCCCTTGACATCCGAGTCATGAGGATCTTCATGAGTCATGCACTGTTTGCCTCTCCATCACTCATGAAATCCTTCACTACTCGTGAAGGTTGTGCTGCCAAGTCGTGAGGATATTCACGAGTCGTGCATTTATTGCCTTGGTACCACTCGTGAAAATCTTTAAGACTCGTGAAGCTTCTCCTGGCTGCCGACGCGGGAACCTCTTCATGAGTCATGACATTCTATATTCACGAGTCCCACATACCCTCATAAGCCAAAATACTTCTTGCATCCCATTTTCAGTCAAACCTTAGTGAAGGAAAATACTAGTTAGCTCATTTCATTACTCTTCACTTACTTGTTTGGCATATTTAATTAAATCATCTAACAAAACATTTTCACATGAAAAGATTAATCAAGCCAACACTCTTTATAAAGATAATTAACCCCTTTTAAGACAACCAATGGGCATATTTAGTTGGTATGTTCACTAAAGGTAATATGTGATTTGTTTTACGCTATGCTCTTACTGTCAATCCATAATAATTAAGGTAAAGTGATCATGGTAAGTTTATCGGGAATGGTTAATTACATCTTACTTCTATATGTGACTGTAATGATAGTAATGTTATGATTGCATGAAATTACTTTGAGAATATGCATGTTTATGCGGGGTGTGCTGAAAATTGTCCTTTAAAGAAATTGAATATGTGGTATAACAACTATAAGTTGAGATGACAATTATTGTTACCCTCACATGTGTATGAAATGTAAAATTTAATTTGAATTGTGGCTTGAGAAATATTTTAATATAAGAAGGAATATGATAAATTAAATATTCTCTCAATTAAGTGGTTAGCTTGCGGGTCTTAGTTCAATTATGGATTAGATAAGCATGCCTAAAGGGATATAGATGCAGCTGCCATAGTTGACCTCATTTGGGTCCATTGTTTGTTCCTTTAATGGAACCATAGTTTGACCCCTTGGGTCCATTGTTTGATATCCTCGCGATATCCATTATTTGATATCTTCAGATATCCATTGCTCCCGTTATCCACCCATTTTTAACTAGTACATAGGTAGGCTATTATGTTTAAGAGAGATGATAAAATAAGAAATGTTGGTATCAATTTCTTCATCTGTATAATGTAAGCATGTGAATGATTGATTACCATGTTTTATCATCATTTCTTTTGGCTATATTGTCAGTTTAAGATGAACTCATGACACAAATATTTTAATGCTCTTATTAAAATGTTATGTGTATATACTTATATTCAATTGAAGCTTTTAGTCGATATTATTATTTTGTATGTTATCTCCCCGCTAAGCTTTATAGCTTAGCACAGTTGTTTTACATCCTTGTAGGTTTGGCTAGTGGTCATTCAGGGACTTAATTTCTTCATCATTTGGCCAACAAGAGTCGGTTCAGACTATTAGACGTAGGATATTTTGTGGATAATTCGTTTTTGGTCTAGTCTTATAGTTTGTTATGCTTCGGTTTGGCAAATGTAATATGGAGGACTGTAAACCCTAACTTAAATTTCTATGCTTGCTTGCCCCTCAAGGTTGTGGTGGCTAATGTATGATTTCCACATTATGATTGTTTTGCATGACCTTCCAATTTAATTATTGAAATATGCATGCACCATATATGTACACGATGATATGTGGATGAATGATTGGTGTGAGTTATGATTACTGAAAGCATGATATATGTTTTGGATGGAAGTCGGTATTATGGTATGACAGATATTGAATCTATGTCAGTAAGGAATCTCTTCATAGCGATTGTGCAAGTATCCTTAGACTTGAGATCATCAAGGTTATCTTAAGTAGCAATTGATATACTTTGACTCTATAACTGATTACTTCCAACTCAGGGTGAACATAGTTAGGAGGTTGGGTATATCATGACCTACTTGAAGATAGTTGAGTGATTGACAAAGTATTCACTATCCCAGATTTATTAAGGGAAGTTATCTCGCATGATTCAATAATTGCCTTGTTCAAAGATTCTTTAACAAAAGTAATATGCCAAGATGGATAGGGATCCATGAAGGGCATTTTGGGAACAACGGTTAAATTAATAAAACATACATAATTAGATTTAAATGAGTCGACAGAAATCCATATTCAAAATCGAATAGAGATAAGAGTGGTGAAAGGAGTAATTGCACAGTAATTGTTTCTATGGAAGGGTATAGTCAAACCACTTGACTTTCCTAACATTTGGGTTGTCACGATGCCTAGCTAGAGGCCGCTCATGATTTGTATAATAGTGTATCATAAATATCAATAGGGATTGATAAAATGATTTAAAGAAGTTTAAATCATGTGAGTTTTGAATAAAACTCATAATTACATATTATACTACCAATATGGATAGAAACCCAATAGGTCGCACACATATAGATTAAAGGATAAAATGGTAGAATGACAATGATAATAATATTTGATATTATTATGGGAGAAGAAAATGAATAAGAGAATAATTAATTAAAGAGTTTAATTAATTATGATCAAGTAGAATTGTTCGCAGAACTTTTTAGAAATGTTCTGTAAAATGGACCTAATTAAAATATTATATTTCATAGTTAATTATTATTGGACAATAATAATTAACAGATCCATTGGAGGAATTAAAAGAGGCCCGGAGAATTGGCTTTGGCATAGAAACCCTCTAGAGGAAGAGTTACACGTCAAACCCATATAGAAGGCCTTAGAGGCCTAATTCTTTGACCAAAACAAATTAAATATATTTGTAAGTGTTATGGAGCCTAAATATTTAATTTAAATGGATTTGGAATTCATTTGGGTGATTAAATCCAAGTGTATGTATAAAGGGCCTAGTTTTATGGGTTTTGTGCATAGTCCTATATGAATGGACTTAAATTTGATTTAACTGAGCACAAATAAATTATTAATAATTCCAAAAGCCCATTTAATATTTCTCCAGTAATTTTAAAAAGCCCAATCCCATTATGAAGTTGTATTTTTAACCCAACTATAAAAATTCAAGTGATAGGGATTTTAGGGTTAAGTGAACATTAAGAGAAAAGAAATTCTCTCTCTTTGAAAAACCCTAGCTGCCACTCCCTTGCTAGCATTAAGGGGAATTCGGCCAGCCCTTATTTACCATCATTATTGGTTCATTTAATCCTTCTCTAGTGTGGATTACTAATTAGAGGTATTCAATTTTGGACATTATGGTTTACGACAACCCGGTGAGAAGGAAAATCAACTATTCAACAAAAATCAAAGGTGATTTTTCTTATTCTCATTAATATTTATATTGTAAATTCATGGCAAGATCCGATCTATTGGTTAAAAATTTTAAATTCTACTTATGCATGTGATGCATGTAACATATAATTCCCAACATTCTATGCTTAAATGCAAATTTTGCTGGCACCTCAACGTCATTAAGTTTTTGTGCTGACCATAACCTAGTGCTTCATGTCAAAATACACCGTTTCAATTATGTCACGATCAATATAGATTTGGTACTTATTGTGACTTAGCCAAATTTTAGTCCAAAATCGAGAAAAATACCTCAAGTTAGCAGCAATTTTCTACTAACTGTGAGGTATACAGACTTCAGTCCAAAATCCAAAGGGACAATATGTCACGGTCAACGAATTTTTGGTACTGATCATGAGTTGTGCATTTTTCAATCTAAAAGCAAATCCAGGAGTATGTTATGATCAGTAGAAATGACTTACTGATTGTGACCCATCTAAGTCGAGAGATAGAATTTCAATATGTCTCATTCAGTAGAAATTACCTACTAACCATGACCTATGTCGAGCCTATATATACAAAAATTTTCTGTTTGGCTTAAATCTATAATTTTTTTAGATCTAGATTTTCTTTATTTCTTTGTTCTTTCATTTCTTCATTTCTTATATTTAGTAGATAGTTTTATACTTGTAAATAGGTTAGATTTACATCAAAATACATTGAGTAAACAAAAAAATACAGATTAGTTACTTAGTTTATTCCATTTAGAGCTCACTTTCATTGGAGATCTTAAGAAGAAGATTGAAGAAGCTTAGGTTCCAGCTGAGAGTTCTTCCTCACATGAATTTCTTTGTTTTTTCTATCCTTTTCTTACTTTATTTTGTAATGGGCAGTGAGTAGTTAACTAGTTGTGTAAGGACCCAATCATGGCCCTAACTGGATTATAGTAAAGTGACAAGAAGTATGGTTAATTAAGGCAAATATTAAATTATTTTGCATTGTTAAGGTTAAGTCCCATTAGGGGTAGTTTGGTAATTTCAGCATGTATGTAAATTGAGTATGGTTAAAATGAAGATAAAGAGGGATATAGTTCAAGTAAATTAGAAGTTTGGGTGTTAAATGTTAAGAAAGATAAGTTGATGGGGTTATGTTATATAAGGGCAATTTTGAAAATTCACACCAAGAGATATTTACCCCAACTAACTCCCTCAACAGCTTCTTGGAGAACGAAAATAAAGGAATTGAGAATGGGGGATCAGCATTTGGGAGGGAGATAGTTCTCTCTCTCTTTCTCTCTCTCTCTATTGGTTATGGGTTGGAGAAGGGAGGTAGGGTTTATGGGTGAAGATTAAAGGTAATGTCTTTCCTTGAAGATCTCTTCTTCCTCTTCTTTTCTTCAATTATGATTTTTGGTCATGAGGGATCGCAAGATCATGCTGTTGCTCTTATGTATAAAGAGAAAGGAGAAGCAGATATATCAAGCATATGAGAAGGAAAAAGGAGCTAGATTGGTGGATTTTTGGAAGGAGATAAAGCTGTTATATAAGGTACGGGAACTCTATATAAATGGTTACTTGATGATTATCTTATGTTTTTGTATGTGTTCCCCTTAGTTGAAGTGAAGATTAAATTTTAGTGTTTTAGATGAACTTACAATGATTTAAAATTAAGTGCTTAAGGAGAGATCTGGGAGTTATGTTTTGAGCTGGAAATCTGGGTTTTAATCCTGGTTGCCGAGGTTCCTTGCATGGCCATGTGACTTGTTCTTCATTTTCTTGCATGGCCATGCATACCCTTACTTCCTTGCATTGCTGCATGATGTTTTGCTCTTTCAGTACGTGGCCACACTTCCTCCTTGTTTTCCTGTGTGGCCGTGCCTCTTCCCTTATGTTTTTCTGCATGGTCGTGCCTCTTCCCTTATGTTTTTCTTGCATGGCCGTGCCCCTTACAATGTTTTTCTATGTGGTCGTGTGATGGATTAGGATTCTCCCTACTTGCCCATGCACTGCATTGCCTTTCTCCTTGCATGGTTATGTGAATGGCTTCATTCTCCCTCCGCTTGGCCGCGTGTTTTGCTCTTGTTTTCCTTGCGTGGCCATGTATGCCTTCTCTTCTTTCTTTGGCATGACCACTCACATGTTTTCTTTTAATGGTTTTACTTCACACTCTAAGCTATAAATTCTTCATGAATCATGAATCTCGCATTATAAAATATAATTGGAAAGAATTAAATGGACCATAAGTAATGTACATGATGATTATGTTAATTAAAGTGGTTGTTAATAAGCCATATGATTTCTAAATGAAATAATTGAACTGTGAAGTCTTTTTAAGACATTATGAATGACATAGGTAGACGTTAATCTCAGATGTGAGTACTTTCATGACTTATGAGACACCGAATGTATGTATATAATATATTGGATGAACTAAATGTATGAAGATTAAATTA
This sequence comes from Excoecaria agallocha, assembly GCA_037975025.1. Classification (NCBI taxonomy): domain Eukaryota; kingdom Viridiplantae; phylum Streptophyta; class Magnoliopsida; order Malpighiales; family Euphorbiaceae; genus Excoecaria; species Excoecaria agallocha. The sequence goes on from CM075818.1 coordinate 17,410,907, forward strand.
AGTATAATGAAGCAAAGGAGATGGTTTTGAAGGAACCTCCACAAGTTTTATGATAATCAAGCACATTGAGTTAAGTAATGATGGTTCACTTGAACTCTAAATTAGAGGGGCTTGTGCATGGAAATGTTAATATGAAATATGGTTGCAAAAGGTATGTTAAGGCCTAATAAGCATCGAATTGAGAATAACCTAAAAAAATATAGTAACTTAAATGATATGTTATTCAATGTGTCTTATACAATTAAAATAAGGTATGCACTATGTCAAGGAATGGTTCTGTCCAAGATACTATGATTTAACCTAGTGGTAATAAAAGAATAGTCATAAGGTTGCATGTCCGAGTTAAAAGAAGCGGGACATCACTTTTTATGTTAAATTATGAAATCATAGAAGCTTGGTTATACTCTAAGTCACAAGAGGAATTAATGATTGGCTGTAATGTGTAATAACCTGCTCACCTGTTTGCTCATGGCTATAATATATTATGATTAGCACATGAGCATCCGCAATGTGTTAATGACTAAGATGAAATAAGCTCACATAATCTTCCTAAGTGTAAAATACAAGTAAGATGATTAAATTATATACGATTGTGTTATAGTATGTCACATGTGGGTTCTAATCTTGTAATCATGAAAGTGAATCAAGGGATCAAATATGAACAAGTAGTGACCTTAACCTATCAGATAACCTACTTATTTTATCATATGGATCATAAATGCTTGAGTGTTGCTATATATATATATGTGTGTGTGTGTGTGTGTGTGTGTGTGTTTATGTATTGATGTGAATAAGTGTAAGAATAGGGAAATTATTCATAGCAAGAAGCAACAAGGTATGTCATCAAGAACTCTCTATGGGTTATGTAAGTACTATATATTGCATAGTTAGTATGAGCATGCTATGATGAGTAGCTTAATTCAATATGTGAACAAGTATGAGTAATGAAAGACTGTATTTTCATGATTTAAATTGCATATATATGTATATGCACATGTGGACATGCACAATGATAATAATGAAAGATTACATGTTATTATTAATTTCATAAACCTGTGACCATTATGATATGAAAGAAAGAAAGTTGATAAAACTATATGATCATATGATAGCATCTATATGTATTGAAGCCTAGAGCTCAATGTTTGAAGTGTGATATGAATGATATATATGTATTCTTTTATGAAAAGTGGCTTTAAGCCAAATGATGTACTAAGTAAATAAGGATATGTTAAATTAAAGATGTTTTTAAGTGGTTAAGCCTGTTGGTCTTAGTTTAATCGTGGATTAGATAGGCATGCCTAAAGGGATATAGTTACAGCTGCCATAGTTGACCCCGTTTGGGTCTTGTTCCTTAAAGGAACCATCGTTTGGCCCTTTTGGGTCTATAGTTTGTTCCTTGCTGGAACCATTGTTTGACCCCATTTGGGTCCATTGTTTTATATCTTTAGATATCAATAGTTAGATACCTTTGGGTATCCATTGCTCCAGTTATCCACCCTTCGAACTAGTACTTAGGCAGGCTATTAAAGATGATAAAAAGAAAAAGGGTACAAGGAATAAAGTGGTATATACATATATATATGCATCGACTTCTTTACATAGTTAACATACGCATAATGAATGACTTATTGTATTGTGTTGTTTTATCTTAAATTTCCTTTTGATTATAACTGTCTTTATGATATGAGATGCCACGTTCAGTATATCCTGATTATGAGATATGTATGTCATCGACCATGAGGAAGGTTCCCGTGTGAGTGCCAATGTGAGTTGAACTCCATCGGTGGGATTCCATGGAGAATATATGGATCCCAAAATGTACCCTATTGTATTAAAAACTTACAGGGACTATAACATGTATACTAAGCTTCATGTGCTCTGTTATAAAATGCATACATGTGGCATCGAAGCCTTGTTTTATAACCATGATATGTAATGCTTGATCTCTATGATCACATCCAATTTTGCTAGTCTCTTTAAATATATATAAATATTTACACACATATAGGTTTAAAGATATCAATCATTTAACCAATTTCAATGCATGACATAGAATTAAAATTGTAAGATAATCAGGTTACAGGCTAAGATAACGTAAAGGATATAAAGTTTATGAATCTAATATGAAGGTTTACACGCACATATGCATAATGATAACATCGACCTGACTAAGTATAATGTACGATATAAATAGATGTTGTAAGAGGCCTAAGTTACCATGTTAAGATAATATTAAGGAACACCTACGCATGAATTATGTAACATTGTGCTTGATTCATTAAGTTAAAGTTTTGTGCTATCAACAACCTGGATGTATGAATTCTGAAGCTGTAGTAAATGAATAAATGGTACGAATCAAGCTAGTTAAAGAAAGAGAACAAGTAAGATGATGCTATTTAATTGACAAGTTTTTCATTAAAATAATTTATAGAATGCTCTATACATAAGTAAATAGGATATTCTTAACAAGATTGAGTACTTCCCTAATATGTTCTGGGTGAATTGATCAATACAATAGACTCAAGTGTTATTCTGAATTATATAGAAAGTTGTATATGACATGATGATTTATGGTCAAATGTTAGCTATAGAGTTTTTGTTCCCCACTAAGATTAATAGCTTAGCATGGGTTTGTTTATCCATGTAGATTTCAAGATAAGCTTTAGAGGATCGGGCAAGATGCAGTTGCCTTGAGGAATTCAGGATACCTGAAGGCCATTTATGTTATGATTAGTTATCGATAAGCTTGATTATTTTATTGTGGAATGTAATAATGGCCTATCTTATTATTATTATTATTATTATTATTATTATTATTGCCTAGTATTTAATAGGTTTATGATGATGATTATGATGATGATGATTGATGATTATTCATGGCTAAGGAATTCGAGCATTACAAGTTGTTTAGGAGATCTTTGAATCCCCTATCATCTATGTGAATACTAAATATTTTTTAGTTTTTATATGGATGAAAAGTTTATTTTACTGTTGCTTCATTAAAAGTTTATGGGTTGTTGTCATTTCGAGTAAATCTCCAAATTTGAATGTATGATTTTAACAAATAATTTTTCTTGGATGTTTTATGTGAATGCTTGAATTCCATAGATGTTCTACCTCTTGTATTTTATCATGAATGCTGTGATTTTGAGATTGCTTTAGAATGGCCTTGATGAGTTATAGATTTTGTGATTTTAGAACTAGAGTTTGGAGTAAAAATGAATGGGTTTTAGGTTGTTTGGCTCCATAATGGGAATGCAAACCAAATCTAGGATGTTAAACCCATACTTAGGCTAATCATAGGGCTTGCTCAGGAATGGGATGTCTTGTGATTAGAATAGCTTGCTTCGGAATGGGACGTTTGGGTAGAGAGGGTTATCCCAACTTCATCTATATAAATATTTGATTAATTAAATTCACATTTAGGCATGGGGAGGATGAGTGAACCTAAACAACATTTTTTATGTATAAAATTTCAACTATTTAATATTTTGATTCCTTGAAATTTAGCAAATTCCTGCAATTTTATAATCATTTTATATTTCATTTTTTGCATTTTCAATAGTGATAGAATAAAACACAGCAAAATTTTTGGAATTCTTTAGCATATACTTGATTATCATTACTTGTACCTACAATTCCTTAGGTACGATATTCGTGGTTCTTAAATTGAGCACCTTATATTACTTGTCGATTTAGTACACTTGCTGAGGTCACGTCAAGTTTTTGGCATCGTTGCCGGGGATTGGCATGTTTGTGAGTTTTGATTGTTATTTGTATGTGTTTTCTTTTCCTTATTTTATTCTTTAGATTCTTTTTAGGTGTTTCATAGTGTATGAATAGACAAAGATGAGAAAAACTTATACCTTACGACCTTGAAATTGAGAGGACTTTACATCAAAGAAGGAGAGCCAATAAAGAAAACAATATAAATCCAGATCCTCCCATTGGTGATGCTTCTCCTGAGGATGAAGAAGTGCCAAGAGCACAAGATGAAATTCCTGGTAGACGAAGAGAGGAGATACCTAAGCACAGGACTATCAAAAATTATGCTATGCCTAGATGGAATGAAGACTATATGACAATTGAATTGCCCAGTGGTGTGCAATTTAAGCTTAAACCAGCAATGATTACTATAGTGACAAGAAATCAATTCCCTGTGTCAGAATTAAAAGATCCTTCTAACCATCTTGATATATTTCTTGAGTTTAGCGACACTGTTCAGATTTCGAGCATTACAATGGATGCAATTTGGTTGAAGTTGTTTACTTTCACATTGATTGGAAAGGCTAAGGATTGGCTTTAGATGTTACCAAGTCAGTTGATTTCAACATGGGAACAGTTGCAAGAGAAATTTCTAATGAGATTCTTCCCTCTAACTAAGACAACAAATACTCACAACAATATTATGAGTTTTTACAAAATAAATGAAGAGTCGTTCCATGAGGCTTGGGAGAGGTTCAAGAGGCTATTAATGAGCCGTCCGCATCATAAAGTAGTTATTTATCAGTTAATGACCATTTTCTATGCAAGGGTGAATCCACCTACAAGGTCACTCCTAGATAAGGCATCTAGCGGTTCATTCATGAACAAGTTGCCAAAAGAAGCCTTCCAATTGTTAGATGAGATGGCATCAAATAATTCACAGTGGGTAACCCCAAGAGCAGCTCCAAAAAGGTAGGGTGTACACAATATTGATGAAGTTGCAATGCTAAAGGCATAATTAAAGCTAATAAGGAAGGAATTAAGTGGATTGAAAGTACAAATGTGGTTGTTGTTTCTCAAAACTATGTAGCTTATGAGAGTGGACCATATGGACAAGATAGTGGAGTTGTAGGAAATGTTAATGCAGTGGGAGATTATAAAAGAAATGACCCCTACAGTAATACCTACAATCTGGGTTAGAAAAACCACTTGAATTTTGCTTGGAAAGAGGGATATAAAAATGCTTCATCTTCTCAATCCTAAACAAGAGCTTCCTTTAACCAAAATGTCAACCATAACCACAACTAGTCTTATCAACCACAAGTGACCACCCATTACCAAGCCTCATATCCATCACACTATCATCAAAACGAAGGTTCAAATTAAGGCCAACACTCAAACTATAATCAAGCATACCACCCATCAGCTTTCTATCCAAGACCACCCATTCAAGAGAAGAAACTAATTTTGAAAGATATGTTCACCAGCTTCATGAATAGCCAGCAACAATTTATGTCAGGCCAAGAGACAAGGTAGAAATCTCAAGAACAATGGAATAGAAACTAAGACACCTTTACGAGGAACTTGGAGACACAGATTGGACAATTAGCAAATCCTTTATCCACAAGACCAATTGGGGTTTTTCCATCAAGGGTCGATCGGAATCCAAAGGAGGAAGCTAATAACTCCAATTCAGATTCTATTTTTAATCCCTTTTCATTTTAGTTTCAGTGTCTTTTTAGTATCTTTTACTTAGTTTGATAATTGATGTCTAAATTTAGTTAATCCTAGCTTTTATGAGTTTTGAAGAGCTTTTGATGGAATTGAATTGGAAAATTACAGGTACCTCACGATCAGCAGGTTTTCCTATTGACAGTGACTTACCCTTTTTGCCAAAATGCACCATTTTAAGGGGAGTCACTGTCATTAGTGCCATTGCTCTTAAAGAAATGTTCACCGTGATCTAGAAAGCTCCTCAGTACAAAATCGAGAAAAGAAGGACCTCACGTTTAATAGGTTTTATATGTTGACTGTGAGGTATTCAAGTTTCAGTCAAGAATACAAGGGAGAGCTATTTTACGGTCAATAGATTTTTGGTGTTGACTGTGACCCCTATCCAGAAGCTAGTGAAACATTACCACATGGTCAATAGGTTTATGGTGTTGACCGTGACCCATAACAGTCATTCAAGGAAATTTTAAATAGGCCACAGTCAACATGAATTTCCTATTGATCGTGACCCTACTTGGCCTATATAAAGCGGATTTTTCTGTAGAGATTAGGGGTTCTTCTTCTTTTTTAGATCTAGGTTTTCTATTTTATTTCTTTCTTTCTCTTATTTATATACAATTATACTTAGATTACACTTAAAAATTGATAGATTTACAACAAAATATTGAGATTAAATATAGATCTCAGCTCAGATATTCATTCTTTCACATTGGGAAGCTCATTTACACTGAAGAATTGGAGAAGAAGATTGAAGAAGCTTGGGTTTCAGCTAGGTGTTCTCCTTCTATAAAAATTTTAGGTTTATTCTTTCCTCTCTCTCTCTCCTTATTTTTGTAATGAGTAGTGAGTAGTCTATCGTTGTGTGGGGGATCTTTGAACCCCCTATCTAATGTGAATCTTAAATAATACTTGAATATTATTATAGATGAATGGTTTATTTCACTATTGATTCACTTGTTTTTTCATTAGTTTTGATTATCTTGAGCTGGTTTCCAAGTTTAATGAATGAGCTATCACTTATTATTGTTTGATTTCATGTTTGGGTAGTTAATTGCTATGAATGTATTTATTTCTTTTTCTTTAATCATGATTGCTGTGGATTTGGATTGTTCTAGAATGGGACTCTTAATATTCTAGAATTTGTGATTTTAGGATTAGAGTGTGGAGTGAAATAAATGAGTTTTTGGTTGTTTGGATCCAGAATGGGAAAGCAACCTGGACTTAGGATTTTAAACCCATGCTTAGGCTAATTGTAGGGCTTGCTCTGGAATGGGATGCCTTGTAATTAGAGTAGCTTGCTTCGAAATGGGACGCTTGGGTTAAGAAGGTTATCCCAAATTCATTTTTATGTATCATTAGGTTAATTGAGTTCACATTTGATTAGGGGAGGATAAGTGAACCCATGCAACTCTGTTATATCATTGAATTTTATACTTGTTCATTTTTATTCTAGTTTATTCCATAGAAAATTACTGTAAAAATTATTTTATTATTATTCTTTCTATATGCCATTAGTTGATAGGTTTTACGCACAAAAAAATTCAGGAATTCTTTAGCATACAATTAATTTTCACTGTTTGCATTCTCAATCCCTTAGGTACAATATTCATAGGTCCTAACTATACCCCACTTTATTACTTGATGATCCAATAAACTTGCTAAACACGCATCAAGTTTTTAGCGTCGTTGCTAGGAATTGGCATATTCATGAGTTTTGCTTGTTAATTTTATGTGTTATTCTTTTTCTTAATTCATTTTTTTGATTCTTTTCAAGTGTCTCATAGTGTATGCATAGATAAAGACAAGAACAACTTGTACCCTAAGACCCTAAAATCGAGAAGACTCTACATGAAAGAAAAAGAGCTAATAGAGAAAATGATATGAATCTAGATCATCCTATTGGTGAAGTTCCTCCTGATGATAAAGAAGTACAAAGGGCACAAGATGAAATCTCTAGTAAGCAAAGAGAGCCAATGCCTAGGCAAAGGACAATACAATATTATGTAGTTCCTAGATGGAATAAAGATCAGAGAACAATTGTGTTGCTTAGGGAAGTACAATTTAAGCCTAAACTAACAACTATTATGATGGTGCAAAGGAACCAGTTCTTAGGATCAGACTTGGAAGATCCTTCTCAACATCTCGACATATTTTTAGAAGTCAATGACACAGTAAAAATCCCAGGTGTTTCAACAGATGCAATTCATTTGAAGTTGTTTACATTCACATTGATTGGGAAAGAAAGGGATTGGCTTCAGATGTTACCAAGGTAGTCTTTTTGGATATGGGAGTGGTTACAAGTGAAATTAATGATGAGATTCTTTCCTTCAACAAAAATAGCTAGCATTCGCAATAACATAATGAGATTTCACCATTAAATGAAAAGCCTTTTCACGAGGCTTAGGAAAGGTTCAAGAGGTTATTGAGAAGTTGTTCGCATCATGAAGTGGTGGTTTACCAATTGATGACCATATTTTATGCAAGAGTGAACCCACCTACACGATCTCTCCTAGATGCAGCATCGGATGGGTCATTCATGAATAAATTACCAGAAAAAGCCTTTCATCTATTAGATGAGATGGTAAAAAATGATTCGCAATGGGCTACACCAAGAATAGTTCTAAAAAGGTAGGGTGTGCATAATGTTGATGAAGCCGCGATGTTGAAGGCATAACTAGAGCTGATGAGGAAAGAATTGAGCAATTTAAAAACACAAAATGTTGTTGCTATCTCCAAGCTTGTGTGACATATGAGAGTGGACCATGTGGATAAGATAATGGAATTGTAGAAGATGTCAATGCATTGGGAGATTATAGGAGAAATGATCCTTACAGCAATACATATAATCCGGGTTAAAGAAGCTACCCAAATTTTGCTTGGAGAGATGGACATCAGAATGCTTCAACATCTCAACCCCAAGCAAGAGCTCCCTTCAACCAATGTGTTAAACATCACAACCAATCTTATCAACCATAAGTGACCACCCATCACCAAACACCATATATATCCCACCACCACCAAAACCAAGGGCCAAATCGAAACCAACACCAAGGTCATAACCAAAATCCAAATATCAACCAAGCCTACCATCCACCAAGTTTCCAATCAAGGCCACCTATTCAAGAAAAGAAGTCATATTTGGAGGATATGTTTGCTAGCTTCAAGAATAGCCAGCTACAATTCATGTCAAGGCAAGAAACAAGATGGAAGTCTTAAGAGCAATGGAATAGAAACTAAGATGCCTCTATAAGGAACTTGGAAACACAGATTAAGCAATTTGAAAATTCATTATCCACAAGACCAACGGGGAATTTCCATCCAATATGGATTGGAATCCAAAAAAAAAATTCAATGAAATCACTCTAAAGAGTGAAAAAGGAGTAGTGCAAGAGGAAGAAAGAGGTAAAATGTCTTAACCATCATTATCATCAAGTAAGGACGAACCGACATGGAAAGTAAGTAAGTCTAACTCTAGGGTAGAGGAAAATGTAGGAAATCCAAGCATTGATAAAGGTAAGAACATAATGAACACTAATGTAAAGGATCTTGATATAAGCAGGTTGCCATTTTCTGTTATAGCTAGGAAAGAGAAAAAAAAGTGCAATTGGCTAGGTTTTTAGAAATGTTCAAGAATTGCATATTAACTTGCCTTTTGTTGAAGCCTTAGCTCATATGCCTAATTATGCTAAATTCATGAAAGAACTTTGTTCTAATAAAAAGAAATTGGAAGGGTATGGAACTATGTAACTAACCAAAAATTATAGTGATATCATAAATAAAACCCTGAAAAAATAAAAAGATCCAGGTAGTTTCACTTTACCTTATGAGATTGGCAAAACTTATATCAGTAATGCTTTGTGTGATCTTGGAGCCAGTATAAATTTAATGCCCTATTCTATGTGCAGGAAGTTAAACTTGGGTGATCTCAAGGAAACAAGCTTAAGGCTTCAACTAGCCGACAGGTCGTTAAGGAAGCCAAAATGAGTAATTGAAGACCTATTGGTAAAGGTGGGGAAGTTTATTTTTCCTATGGATTTTGTTGTCATGGAGATGGAAGAGGACCAAAAAGTACCATTTAGTTTCGGGAGACCATTCCTAAACACCCCAAAAGCCTTAATTGATGCTAATGGTCAAAAAGTCACCCTACAATTCAACAATGAAGAAATGGTGGTAGATATGAACAAGGCATAAAAATATCCATCGAGTGATCTAGAGGATTCCATTTATTTCATGGACAGAGTGCACAAATATGTAGAGGAAAACTAGGAAGAGGTTTTGATGAAAGATTCATTTTATTTAACTCTAATGCACTCTTTGGAACATGAGGAATTGGACGACGTAGAAAATGAGATGGTAGTTTAGATAGAGAAGAGCAGTGAGAATGTGATAGTGAGAAAGAATGTGCACTAAAAAAGGGAGACTATAAAACTAAACTGAAAACTCTCCCATCTCACTTGAAATATGTGTTTTTAGAAAATGAAACAAAGCCAGTGATAATCTCTACTATTTTGACAGGATTCGTGGAAGATATGCTACTTGAAGTGTTAAAAAGGCATACTAAAGCAATAGGATGGGAGACAACGGACTTGAAGGGGCTCAATCCAAGCTACTGCATTCGCCGGATTCCAATAGTGGAAAAATATAAACTAGTGGTTCAACCTCAAAGAAGGATCAATTCGTTGATGCAAGAGATAGTCAAGAAGGAGATAATCAAGCTCCTCGATGTAGGTATCTTCTATCAAGCTCCTCGATGTAGGTATCTTCTATCTTAAGCATCTTGGTTTAGTGCTAGAGAGGTGTGAGAAAAAAAACCTAGTATTGAATCAGGAGAAATGCCATTTTTTGGTTTCAAAAAAGGGGATAGAGGTAGATAAAACCAAGGTTAAAGTAATATAGAAACTTTCACCCCCAGCCACTATTAAAGGAATTTATAGCTTTTTAGGTTATATGGGTTTTTACCGTAGGTTTATCAAGAATTTTTCAAAATTTGCTAAACCCTTGTCTAACTTGTTAATGAAGGATACTCTATTTGAATTTACTAGTGAATGCATGCATACTTTCGAATTATTGAAGTAAAGGCTCATTTCAGCTCCAGTGATTATATCATTGGACTAAGATTTGCCTTTTTTGCTAATGTGTGATGCAAATGACTTTGTAGTTAGAGGTGTGCTTGGACAATGCAGGGAGAAGGTGTGTTGTGCAATTTATTATGCTAGTCATATCTTGATAAGGCCTCAAATCAACTACACCACAACTGAAAAGGAGCTTCTTGCAATTATTTTTGTATTTAAGAAGTTTAAATCGAATTTGCTAGGTGCAAAAATTATGGTGTAGTCTGATCATGCAGCACTAAGACATCTTTTTGCCAAGAAGGAGTCGAAACCGAGACTTATCAGATGGGTTCTTCTTCTTTAAGAATTTGACTTAGAGATTAAAGACAAAAAGAGAGAATTTTATGGCAAATCACCTGTCGAGGCTTGAACATGATCACATTGAAAAAGGGGAGATTTTAGACTTGTTCCCTTATGAGCATATTTGTGCATTATTTTTATGTAATGTGATTGCTCCTTGGTTCGCTAATTTTGCAAATTACCTTACAAGTGGATATATACCCAAGGACTATACTTGGAAACAAAGGAAAAAGTTGAAAGCTGATACCAGGCACTATATTTGGGATGATCCTTATCTATTTAAGTTGTGTACGGATTAAGTTTTACGAAGGTGCATTCCAATTGAGGAGCAAAAAGAGATCATCGTAGCATGTCACAGTTGAGAAGCTAGTAGACATCATAGGCCAAATAGGACATTATCAAAAATTCTTTCTTCTGGATTTTATTGGCCTACTATGTTTAATGATGTGAAATCATTTGTACAAACTTGCAATAGATGCCAAAGAGTAAGGAATATTTCTAGGAGAGATGAGATGCCTTTAACCAATATGTTTAAGGTAGAGTTGTTTGATTTGTGGGGGATAGATTTTATTGGATCTTTTCCATTATGCTATGGGCTTAAGTATATATTAGTGGCAGTAGACTATGTGAGAAAATAGGTAGAATCTGTAGCCATTAGGACTTGTGATGCAAGGGTAAATCTTAAATTTTTAAGAAACAATATATTCACCTGATACAGAGCTCCTAGAGTCATAATCAGTGATGGTGGTAAACACTTTGTTAATCACCAATTTAAGGCATTATTAAAGAAGTTTAGAGTTAGGCACAACGTCACTATCCCCTATCATGCCCCAGCTAATGGTCAAGTTGAGGTGTCCAATTGAAAGCTTAAAGCAATTTTAGAGAAAGCAGTCAATATTTCTAGGAAAGATTGGTACCTTAAGTTAGATGAAGCTTTGTGGGCATATAGGATAGCATTTAAAACCCCAATAGGGATGTTCCCCTTTAGGTTGGTATTTGGCAAGTCCTGTCACTTACCAATGGAACTTAAACATTAGGCTTATTATGTAAGGACCCAATCATGGCCATAACCGGATTACAGTAAAGTGACGAGGATTATGGTTAATTAAGGCAAATATTGAATTATTTTGCAATGTTAAGGTTAAGTCCCATTAGGGGTATTTTTGTAATTTCAGCATGTATGTAAATTGTTTATGGTTAAAATTAAGATAAAGAGGGATATAGTTGAAGTAAATTAGAAGTCTAGGTGTTAAATGTTAATAAATATAAGTTGTTAGGGTTAAGTTGAATAAGGGTAATTTTGGAAGGTCACACAATGAGATATTTACCCCACTAACTCCCTCAATAGCTTCTTAGAGAAGGAAAAACAAAGGGATGTGAGAATGGGGGATTGACATTTTGAGGGAGATACCTCTCTCTCTTCCTCTCTCTCTACTGGTTACGGGTTGGAAAGGGAGCTAGGGTTTGTGAGTTAAGATTAAAGGTAATGTCTTCAACTGAAGATCTCTTCTTCCTCTTCTTTTCTTCATTTATGATTTCTGGTTACGAGGGATTACAAGATCCTGTGTTGTCCCTATGTATAAGGAGAAAGGAGAGAAGTAGATAGATTAAGAATAGGAGAAGAAAGAAAGAAAGAGCTAGATCATGGATTTCGTAAGAAAATTAAGCTGGTAAATAAGGTACGGGAACTTTATATAAATGGTTACTTGATGATTTTTCCTATGTTCTTGTATATGTCTCCTTAGTTGAAGTAAAGGTTAAATTTTAGTGATTTAGATGAATAGAGAATGATTTAAATCTAAGTACTTGAGGTGAGTTTTGGGGTTCAAAATCTTTGTGCTGAAAATCGGGATTTTAACCCAGACTGCCGAAATGCCTTGCGTGGTCGTGTGTCCTTCTCCTTCCCTTCATGTGTGGCCACATATAACCATGCTCCCTTGCATAGCCGCATGATTATTAGAGAGTATGCCCTAAAGCCCATGTAATAGGGATGTTTTTCATATGTATGAAATTTATTTTCCTAATAAAAGGCATCATTCATTTATTAATGCTGTGTTTGAATACATGAGTTCGTAAATCTTAAATTAATAAATGAAGTCCGAGATATTATTAACACAGTGTAAAGGCAATCATGAAGGTGTTCATGATGTGAGATGTCTATTGCATGCAAATGTGTTAATATCTAAATATCCCTAGTCATAGAATTAACAAGATAGGACATTGTTAATTCGGACAGACTAGCACATGTTATGCTTCTTGAATGGTTCAAGCAATGGTTCTCATAATTGTGATTATGGATGATAATCAAAGCTAACATGTGGATGCTTGTTAGAGGAACAAGTTCATTGGAGACTTGCAAAGTGAATCCTTATATGGATATTAAATCTATGTCAGTGAGGAATCTCTTTATAGCGGTTGTGCAAGTATCCTTAGACTTGAGATCACCAAAGTTATCTTAAGTAGCAAGTGGTATACTTTGACTCCATAACTTATTACTTCCAACTGGGAGTGAACATAGTTAGGAGATTGGGTATATCATGACCTACTTGAAGATAGTTGAGTGATTGACAAAGGATTCACCATCCCAGATTTAACAAGGGAAGTTATCTCGCATGATTCTATAATTGCCTTATTCAAAGAATCTCTGGCCAGAGTAATATGCCGAGATGGATGGAGATCCATGAAGGGCATTTTAGGAACAATGGTTAAATTAATAGAACATACATAATTAGATTTATATGAGTTGACAGAAATCCATACTCAGAATCTAATTGAGATAAGAGTGGTGAAAGGAGTAATTGCACGGTAACTGTTTCTATGGAATGGTACAGTCAAACCACATGACTTTCCTGACATTTGGGTAGTCATGATGCCTAGCTAGAGGCCAATCATGACTTGTATAATGATGTATCAAAAGTATCAATAGGGATTGATAAGATGATTTAAAGGAGTTTAAATCATGTGAGTTTTGAATAGAACTCACAATTACATATTATACTGCCAATATGGATAGGAACCCAATAGGTCACACACATATAGAGAAAAAGGGTAAAATGGTAAAATGACAAGGATAATAATATTTGATATTATTATAAAGGTATAGAGGAGAATATGATAATAATTAATTAAAGAGTTTAATTAATTATGATCAAATAAAATTGTCCACGAAACTTTTAAGAAATGTTCTGTAAATTGGACCCAAATAAAATAATGTAATTCATGATTAATTATTATTGTCTTATAAGTGTTATAAGACTACTATAAGTGTTATAGGACTGATATAATAATTAATAGGACCATTGGAGAAATTATAAAGGGCCAAAGGAATGAAGAAGTTGGAGGAAGCCCTCCAGAAGAGGGCTACACGTCAACTCCAAACAGAAGGGCTTGGAGGGCTTTTTCTTGGACCAAATTAATTTATATATGTTACATAAGTGTTATGGAACTCACATATTTAATTTGGTTGGATTTGGAATCCATTTGGGTATTTAAATCCAATTAGATGAAGAAAGGGCCTAGTTTGTGGATTTTGTGCATGGTCTTTTATGAAAAGATTTAATTTAGATTTAATTAAGCCCAAATGATTATAATTAATTCTAGAGGCCCAATTAATAATTCTCCAGCAATTTTAAATCGCCCAATCTCATTAAGGAGTTGGAATTTTAACCTAACTATAAAAGGCCAACTAATGAGAATTAGGGTTAAGTGATTAAAACAAAAGGAAAGTCTTTTCTCTAAAAACTCTCTCCCTTTTGCGCCACTTCTCAAGCCAGCTCTTGGGAATTTCGGCCAGCCCTAGTTGAACACCAATTTTTTGGTTCAATTTACCCCTCTCTAGTGTGGATTACTCATTGGAGGTGTTCGATGTTGGACACTGTGGTTTGCGACAACCCAGTGCGAAGTAAAATCAACTGTTCAACAAAAATCAAAGGTGATTTTTCTTATTCTCATATAGTTATATTGTGTATTCATGGCAAGATCAGATATAATGGTTAAAAAATTTTAAAATTCCGCTCATGTATGTGATGCATGTAACCGTTAAATTCCAACATGGTATCAGAGCCTGGTTTTGCCATGGATATACAATTCTATATTATTCTGCGGAATAAGTTTTGTTTTATTTTTAGTTATTTATTTCATAAACTTTAAAATATGAGATTTAATTGTTTATGAATGAGAAATATTGATTTCTGGATGTATTTGTGATCAAATAAATTTGGTGGATACAAAACCGAAATTTTTGAAGAAAAATGATTTGGGTTTGGCATGAAACCCATTAGGTTTTGGCGTGAAACCCTAGGTTATGTAGGGGCTGTTCTAATTTAATTTCTTATGGATCCATTTAAAAATCATTTAGATGATATTTTATGTGTTTAATATGTGATATTAAGCCGTAGGATCGAACGGAATTAAAATCGAACAAGTTTTGCATGAAAACTAGTTTTGTCGAAAAGTTCAATAAATTGGTGTTCTTCGTGTGTTCTTGATGTGTTCATGGTTAGAACGAATTTTGATCTTCTAAATCTGATATATATGATATATTAAAGTGTTTTTAATTAATTGGATTAATTAAAATGGGCCTTAAATTAATTTGATTAATTTTAATTCATTAAAACCACTTAATGGGCTTAATTATGTTTACGGACTTGGTTTAAATTAGTGAATGACTTGGTGGGCCCAAGGAGCTGATTTAAATTAACTATTATAAACATTAATTAAGTTTATTAATGGGTTTTAAGGGCTGGAGTGGGCTTGGCTCATTCCAAAAGGCCCAAATGGTCCAAATGACACAAAACTAGTTTGTGTGTGAACACACTTAGGGTTTTTCTTCTATGGGTTTCGGCCTACACTTGTTTTCAGCCCAAAATTGATTCTTTTAATTATTTAATATGATTAATTAATTAAATAATCAATTTATAATTAATTAATAATCAATTTGATTGATTATTAAGACAAGAACACATTCATGCAAAAAGGTTTCCTAAAATGAAAGTTTCTAAAATGGAAAAAGTTTCCTAATTTGATCACATCATTAAAATAACTCAAAATATAGTTTCAAAAGTTGAAACAAAGTTAGTAATCTATTTCTTTATGCATTAGAAAGGCATATAAGGGTGTATGGTTGGCATGATGGATAGTTATGGACAAAGCCCAATGTGATTGAGCATTATGCATGTTTTGGCCCAATGAATACTTTCATGTCCCGGCTACTTGTTTTTTGTTTGTATTTCATTTCAAATTGTAATATGTAATTAGATTACTTAGATTAGAATTAGAAATAGAGATGGAGACAATTTTTAAGGAGCAAGATGGGCCGGATGGAGATCCAACAAGCTTGAAGATAATGTAATTATTTTTCTTGTTTGAATCATGCATACTACCTAGGTATGACCTTTTGATTTCCCTCTTGGCTCGGGGAAATCAATGTAGTGAAGTCCATAACTATACCATATTTGTATGCTTATATTTATGTGATAGATATAGGATGCATACCAATGTATGCCAACCATGTATGATGAGACTTAATTAACTAAAACCCTCAAACAAATACTAAGGTATATAAGCCTTCCATTAATTTGAGGAGAACCAGAGTTCTTTATAGTGTGGGTTGTTGACCACAGTCAAGCTCACATTATATCGAATATGTTCAAATCTAATTAAATGGGTCATCTTAGCTAGCCCATTAGTTTGTTGACCACAGTCAAGGCTAATGGTTCTAGAGGCAAGATTAGGGAATGCATATATGATATGCATGCATTAAGAGTTGATAACCTAATGATCCAATAGTTGTGTAGAGACACAATTGGTATAGAGATACCTACCTTTCAAGGATATGGAATTTTGCTTGTTGACCACAGTCAAGGTCAAATTACATATCAAGGATTGGATATTGGCCCATTAAGAAAACCATCGGGTTTTCTCGGATTATATAGTGAGGGCTATTAATTCGCAATAAAATAGTGGGAGTAAATGGATTAATTAAAGACCTTATTAATGCATAGATATATATGAACATACTCTCATATCTTTTCTTTTTCACATCTAGGTCATCATCATGAGCACATCAAACATTGATATACGATCAATCTTGGATAACAAGCTGGTTGGCAACAACTACTCTAACTGGATCAGGCAAGTGAGAATTGTTCACAGGGCTGAAAAGATCCATTATGTCTTGGATAAAGATCCACCACCACTTCCATCAGATGATGCCATTGATGAGATCAAAGGCATTTATCGAAAATACATGGAGGATAGTGAAGCAGCAGCATGTCTGATGCTGGGTGCTATGTCCTCGGAGCTTCAGAAGCAACATGAAATGATGGATGCTAGAACCATCGTTTTGCATCTAGAGGAGCTTTATTCTTCGCAGGCTAGAACTGAGCAATATGAGATTGCTCGAGCTCTATTTAGTTGCAAAATGGTGGAAGGCACTTCAGCTGCTGCTCATGCATTGAAGATGTATGGGTATATTGAGCATTTGAGTAGACTTGGCTATGTTATGGATAATGATCTATACATAGATTTAATCTTGTACTCGTTGGCTCCAAGTTATGCACCTTTTGTACTTAACTTCAACATGAACAAGATCCAAGTATCCATTCCTGAGTTAATAAACATGCTCAAGACAGCTGATGGATCATTTAAGAAAGATCCAAAAAGTGTCATGGTTGTCACTTCTGCTAAAGGCAAGAAGCAGAAGAAGAAGAAGATAACCAAGGCACAGCCAAAGAATGGTGGGATCTCCAAGAAGAAGGTTGCCAAGAAAGAGAATCCCAAAGGAACTTGCTTCCATTGTGGGAAAGATGGTCATTGGAAGCGTAACTGCAAGGCCTATCTAGATTCTCTTAAGGAGAAGAAGCAAGCTGTTGCATCTACTTCAGGTATTCATATGATTGAAATTAATACTTATTCTATTGCTTCAAAACAATCTTGGGTATTAGATACCGGATATGGATCTCGTTTATGTAATGATCTACAGGGACTTCGAAGCTTTAGAAGAGTTGGAAAGGCAGAGATATGTTTGCAGTCAGCTACTGGATAGAACATCTCTACAACAGTTGTGGGGACATACTATTTTCCTCTTCCTAGTGGATTAGTATTGGAATTAAATAATTGTTATTATGTTCCAGCCTTATCCAAAAGTATTATTTCTTTCAGTCGTTTGATGAACGATTATGATATTTCTTTAAAGGACAAATGTTGTTATATTTTTAAGAACAATATATTTTATACAAAAGCTATCATTGAGAATGGTATATTTGTTCTTGATTTAATTAAAGAAGTACATAATGTGGATACCAAGAGAATGAAACATGATAATCTAAATACCTCATACTTATGGCATTGTCGTTTAGGCCACATAAATGAAAAACGCATGACCAAGTTACACAAGTGAGGTGATTTGGGATCATTTGATTATGAATCATTTGATACATGTGAATCTTGTTTATTGGGAAAAATGACAAAAGCTCCCTTTATTGGTAAAGGAGAACGAGCTAAAATGGTTTTGGACTTAATACATTCAGATGTATGTGGTCCAATGACTACACATGCCAGAGGAGGTTATTCCTACTTCATTACTTTCATAGATGATTATTCCAGGTTTGGATACATCTATCTAATGAAATATAAGTCTGAAGCATTTGAAAAGTTCAAAGAGTTCAGAAATGAAGTAGAGAAACAACTTGGCAAAAGTATTAAAACACTTAGATAAGATCGAGGTGGAGAATACTTAAGTCAAGAGTTTCAGGATTATCTTAGAGATAATGGGATTTTATCTCAATGGACTCCTCCATATACACCACAACACAATGGTGTATCTGAAAGGAGAAATCGAACACTATTAGATATGGTTCGATCAATGATGAGCCGAGCGGACTTGCCTAAGTCCTTTTGGGGATATGCACTAAAAACTGTTGTTTATGTGTTAAATAGAGTTCCTAGTAAATCGGTTGATGTTACTCCATATGAGATGTGGAATAACAAGAAACCCACGCTTTCTCATATGAAAGTATGGGGCTGTCCTGCTTATGTGAAGAGGACAATGTCAGACAAACTGGATGTTAAGTCTGATAAATGTTTATTTGTGGGATATCCAAAAGAAACGTTTGGATATTATTTCTATCATCCCTTAGAACAAAAGGTGTTTGTTTCAAGGCATGCTGTCTTCTTGGAAAGAGAATTTCTCCTACGAGAGGACAGTGGGAGTAAAATTGAGCTTGGTGAAGTTCAAGAC
The DNA here is from genome assembly GCA_037975025.1 of Excoecaria agallocha. Taxonomy (NCBI): domain Eukaryota; kingdom Viridiplantae; phylum Streptophyta; class Magnoliopsida; order Malpighiales; family Euphorbiaceae; genus Excoecaria; species Excoecaria agallocha. The sequence continues at coordinate 17,429,996 of CM075818.1, forward strand.
CCACAAATAGAAGTTGATCAACCGATTGAACCCGAAACTGAATTTCATAATGATGAGATTACAGTTGAACCTGATTATACACAAAATCCTAGAAGATCTACTAGGATGCATTCTATCCTTGAGAGATATGGATTTCACGTTGATCCGGATAGAGGCATAACTGTAGTAGAGGACAATGAGCCTACAAGCTATCAAGAAGTTTTGAACAGTTCAGAACGTGATTTATGGCTTAAGGCTATGCAGTCCGAAATGGACTCCATGTATGAGAATAAAGTATGGACTTTAACTGAACCACCTGAAGGGATAAAACCCATAGGGTGCAAATGGGTCATCAAAAAGAAGACTGACATGGAAGGTAATATAGTTACCTATAAAGCTCGCTTAGTAGCAAAAGGTTATCGTCAAAAAGAATGTATTGACTATGACGAAACTTTTTCTCCTGTAGCGATGCTTAAGTCTATAAGAATACTTTTAGCCATTGCAGCTCATTATGATTATGAGATTTGGCAAATGGATGTGAAGACAGCTTTCCTTAATGGAAATCTTTCTGAGGATGTGTATATAACACAACCAGAAGGATTCACATCAGGAAATGGCGAAAACGTATGCAAGCTTCAAAGATCCATTTATGGATTGAAGCAAGCCTCTAGGAGCTGGAACATACGATTCAATGAGACAATCAAAGAGTTTGGTTTCTCACAGAATGAAGATGATCCTTGTGTGTATAAAAGGGTCAGTGGGAGTGCAATTGTCTTCCTAGTTCTATATGTAGATGACATATTGATCATGGAAAATGACATTTCTCTTCTCCAATCTGTTAAAATATGGTTATCCAAGCAATTCTCCATGAAAGACCTTGGAGAAGCATCCTATATTCTGGGAATAAGGATCTATAGAGATAGATCCAATAGGTTGCTAGGTCTTTCTCAGAGTACATATATAGATAAAGTATTGAAGAGGTTCAATATGGGTCTCTCTAAGAAAGGGTTTATACCCATGGTGCATGGGAAACACCTTTCTAAGTCTATGTGTCCGCAGACACTAGAGGATAGAGAAAGCATGAATAGAATACCATATGCATCTGCAATTGGTTCTATCATGTACGCTATATTATGTACACGTCCAGATGTAGCATTTGCTTTGAGTGTCACAAGCAGATTCCAATCCAATTTTGGAGAGGAACATTGGGCAGCTGTCAAGAATATTCTTAAGTACTTGAGAAGGACTAAGGATATATTCTTGGTATATGGAGAGGGCAGTTTGGAAGTAAACGGGTATACAGATGCCAGCTTCCAATCTGACAAAGATGATTGAAAATCACAATCTGGTTATGTGTTCATAATGGGAGGAGGAGCAGTTAATTGGAAAAGTTCCAAACAAGAAATAACTGCTGATTCCACGATGGAAGCTGAGTACATTGCTGCTTCAGAAGCAGCCAAAGAAGCAGTCTGGATCAAAAAGTTCATAACCGAACTAGGAGTGGTGCCTAGCATTATTGATCCGATTCCTTTATATTGTGACAACAATGGAGCCATTGCGCAAGTAAAGGAACCACGGTCTCATCAGCGATCCAAACATGTTCTCAGACGCTACCATCTCATAAGAGAAATAGTAGCTAGAAATGATGTGAAAATAGAAAGGGTTCCCACAGATGACAATGTGGCGGATCCCCTCACTAAAGCACTTTCCCAGATAAAGCATGATCACCATATAAATAGCATGGGTCTAAGACATATGAGTGATTGGCTCTAGTGCAAGTGGGAGATTGTTAGAGAGTATGCCCTAGAGCCCATGTAATAGGGATGTTTTTCATATGTATGAAATTTATTTTCTTAATAAAGGCATCATTCATTTATTAATGCTGTGTTTGAATACATGAGTTTGTAAATCTTAAATTAATAAATGAAGTCCTAGATATTATTAACACAGTGTAAAGGCAATCATGAAGGTGTTCATGATGTGAGATGTCTATTGCATGCAAATGTGTTAATATCTAAATATCCCTAGTCATAGAATTAACAAGATAGGACATTGTTAATTCGGACAGACTAGCACATGTTATGCTTCTTGAATGGTTCAAGCAATGGTTCTCATAATTGTGATTATGGATGATAATCAAAGCTAACATGTGGATGCTTGTTAGAGGAACAAGTTCATTGGAGACCTGCAAAGAGAATCCTCATATGGACATTAAATCTATGTCAGTGAGGAATCTCTTCATAGCGGTTGTACAAGTATCCTTAGACTTGAGATCACCAAAGTTATCTTAAGTAGCAAGTGGTATACTTTGACTCCATAACTGATTACTTCCAACTGGGAATGAACATAGTTAGGAGATTGGGTATATCATGACCTACTTGAAGATAGTTGAGTGATTGACAAAGGATTCACCATCCCAGATTTAACAAGGGAAGTTATCTCGCATGATTCTATAATTGCCTTGTTCAAAGAATCTCTGGCCAAAGTAATATGCCGAGATGGATGGAGATCCGTGAAGGGCATTTTAGGAACAATGGTTAAATTAATAGAACATACATAATTAGATTTATATGAGTTGACAGAAATCCATACTCAGAATCTAATTGTGATAAGAGTGGTGAAAGGAGTAATTGCACGGTAACTGTTTCTATGGAAGGGTACAGTCAAACCACATGACTTTCCTGACATTTGGGTAGTCATGATGCCTAGCCAGAGGCCAATCATGACTTGTATAATGATGTATCAAAAGTATCAATAGGGATTGATAAGATGATTTAAAGGAGTTTAAATCATGTGAGTTTTGAATAGAACTCACAATTACATATTATACTGCCAATATGGACAGGAACCCAATAGGTCACACACATATAGAGAAAAGGGTAAAATGGTAAAATGACAAGGATAATAATATTTGATATTATTATAAAGGTAGAGAGGAGAATATGATAATAATTAATTAAAGAGTTTAATTAATTATGATCAAATAAAATTGTCCGCGAAACTTTTGAGAAATGTTCTGTAAATTGAACCTAAATGAAATAATGTATTTAATGATTAATTATTATTGTCTTATAAGTGTTATAAGACTACTATAAGTGTTATAGGACTGATATAATAATTAATAGGACCATTGGAGAAATTATAAAGGGCCAAAGGAATGAAGAAGTTGGAGGAAGCCCTCCAGAAGAGGGCTACACGCCAAGTCCATACAGAAGGGCTTGGAGGGCTTTTTCTTGGACCAAATTAATTTATATATGTTACATAAGTGTTATGTAACTCACATATTTAATTTGGTTGGATTTCGAATCCATTTGGGTATTTAAATCCAATTAGATGCACAAAGGGCCTAGTTTGTGGATTTTGTGCATGGTCTTTTATGAAAAGATTTAATTTGGATTTAATTAAGCTCAAATGATTATAATTAATTCCAGAGGCCCAATTAATAATTCTCCAGCAATTTTAAAGAGCCCAATCTCATTAAGGAGTTGGAATTTTAACCTAACTATAAAAGGCCAACTAATGAGAATTAGGGTTAAGTGATTAAAACAAAAGGAAAGTCTTTTCTCTAAAAAAAAACTCTCTCCCTTTTGCGCCACTTCCCAAGCTAGCTCTTGGGAATTTCGGCCAGCCCTAGTTGAACACCAATTTGTTGGTTCAATTTACCCCTCTCTAGTGTGGATTACTCATTGGAGGTGTTCGATTTTGGACACTGTGGTTTGCGACAACCCGGTGCGAAGTAAAATCAACTGTTCAACAAAAATCAAAGGTGATTTTTCTTATTCTCATATAGTTATATTGTGTATTCATGGCAAGATCAGATCTAATGGTTAAAAAAATTTAAAATTTTGCTCATGTATGTGATGCATGTAACCGTTAAAATCCAACAGAAATTAAGGGCTCACGGTCAACAGGTTTTCTCCGTTGATCGTCACATAGGTTAATTGTAAATTCTAGATCTTGCGGAATTATGAGTTACAGTCAACACTATTTTTGTGTTCACCGTGAAGCTATTCTTCTATTAGTCTAGTTGCAAACTACAATGTACCTTACGATCAACAGGTTTTATCAGTTGATTGTGACCCTTTAGACAAACACATGAGTCATGGTGAACGATGTTTATCTATTTACCCTGACCCCCCCTAAATTTTAGTCCAGTAGCCAACCCTGAGGTACCTCACGATCAACAGGTTTTACCTGTTGACCATGACCCTTTTTGAAAAAAAAAATTCTAAGATTATAACACTGTCGTTTTATTTTGTCTTTTAAGTTCCCTCTTTCTAGGGCTATAAATTCTATTTCTTTTCTTTTTCTTTTCACTTCACTTTCTTTTTTTTCTTTTCTTTTCCTTCTCTCTTCCCTCTTTTGCCACTGTCCTCTATTTAAGTAGGTAACTATTCTTTTTTCCTCCTTCTTCTTCTTCTTTTACTTCTTTACCTTCTTTTCTTCTCTTTCTTTTTGCTTTCTTCTTCTTGTTTCTTTGTTTTATTTTATTTTAGTTGTGATTTGTTTTTCTTATCTTCCCCTCCCCAATTTCTCTCTCTCTGTCTCTCTCTCTAACTAATTCTTTTATGTTCTTTGTTTATTTCTTTTTCTTTTGTTTTTTTATGTTGTTCTTCTAGTTCCTCTCAAAACTCGATCCTCCAACCAAGTGAGTCTTCTTCTTTTCTTTCTTTATTTTGATTTCTAAGGTTTAATTTCCATTTCTTAGTTTGTTTTATCTTTCCTTTTTGGTTAGTTTTCATTGTTGTGTCTTTGTACTCAATCCCTTTTTTATTTTCTTTTTCTTTTGACTTTTATCTTTTCTTTTTCTACAAATTCTTCTCTTCATTTTATTTTTTTTAGTTATTTTGTCTTGTGATTTTGGTTATTATTATTATTATTATTATTATTATTATTATTATTATTATTATTATTATTATTGCTGTTGTTGTTGTTGTTGTTGTTGTTGTGTTTTGCTACATTTTGGGCTCGGTTTCACATGAGTAAAGGCTTTCATAAGTATGTCTTCAACACCTTGTTATTTCATTTCATTCCAAATTGTTTATTTGGAATTTGTTGAGGGTTGTTGCAATATTGGATCCTTTTGATTCTTCCATCTTTGATGGCTTGAGATGTACCTCACTGAGTTTAGATAGTCTTTAAACCATCCACTTTGTGCATTTTTCTTTTCTTTTTCATTTGTGTTCAATCCTTCACAACACCTTTGGCAAATCAATTGTAACACCCTAATCCACTAACCATGCATAAACCTCAATCACCATCACAACCTAGCAAAGATAAGGCATGGATAATAATAAATAGTACATGCCATAATTATTACATGCCACAATAACTTAAAACAAACTTATAAATTAAAGACCTAACATAAAGACAAAATACATAATGGATTCCTCAAGCAACCGCACTCAGTCAGATCTTCACTTCAAAGGCTGACTAGCCACCAACTATCGATCCACTAGAGCTTAACTAGTACCTACATGGATAACAAACCCATGCTAAGCTATAAAGCTTAGTAGGGAAACCAACTCCAAGGGTAAACTCAAATAAAACATCATAAAATCATTACACCCTTTTCAATTTAAGGAAAGCATATAAGTCAACAATATTAAACGTTCTCACCCTTACTATACCAAATGAATTTGCAATCCTAAACATGAACATTATTCTTACAACCATCGACCTCATAGTAATAGATAGTACAGCTTTCATCATAAGCATTAATCACATTTGTTATGTATGATATGCCTTCAATGTTCAATCAATGCATAAGGGAGTATATATATATCATACATCATCTATAAGAGATATTTTATGCGTCAATACTTCACATATGTCATGCAACCTTAGCTATATAATACAGAGTAGAGAATTACATTTCCTTTATATCATTCTAGCCAAAAAGGAATTCAATCAAGTAATATAGTAGGCCATTAATCATGTTCACATTACATAGGTGAAGCAATGGCTATATATATAAATATATATATATATATACTAATATATCCTTATTTAATAGTACCTGGCTGAATCTTTTAACTTTTAATAGCCTGCCTAAGTACTAGTTCATAGGATGGATAACGGGAATAATGCATACCGAAGGTATCAATCGATGGACCCAAAGGGGCTAAACTATGGTTCCATAAAGGAACAAAGCAATAGACCCAAACAGGGTCAACAATGGTTCCAGCAAGGAACAAACAATGGACCCAAATGGGGCCGAACGATGGTTCCATAAGGAACAAGACCCAAATGGGGTCAACTATGGCAGCTGCTAAATCCCTCTAGGGATACCTATCTAATCCACATCTGAACTAAGACCTGCAGGCTTTATCACTTTACTGACATCTTGAATTCATCATATTCTTCCTTATTTAATATAACATTTTCTTAAATCATTTTCCACATATGAACACATATCATTCATTTACATAGCAATACTGGCTTAAAGCCCTGATATTCAAGAATGCATATCACCTGTTTATATACTTGCATAGCCATTGGATAACTTATATCTTACACATAGTGAAAGTAATCAAATGTGAGATTAATGTTTACCTATGTCCTTTATAATGCCTTGGAAAGACTTCACAGTTCAATTATTTCATTTAGAAATCATATGACTTATTAACCACCGCTATAATTAACATAATCATCATGTACATTATTTATGGTCCATTTAATTCTCTCCAATTATATTTTATAATATGGGATTCATGATTCATGAAGAATTTATTGTTTGGAGAGTGAAGTAGAACCATTACAAGGAAACAATGAGTGGTCGTGCCCAAGAAGGAGAGAAGGCATACACGGCCATGCAAGGAGAACAAAGCCCAAATGCATGGCCAAGCAGAAGGAAAAGTAAGCCATTCACGTGGCCACGCAAGGACAAAGGAAACCATTTACGTGACCATGCAAGGAGAAAGGGCAAGGCAGTGCATGGCCATCCTAGGAGAAACCTAAGCTATCATGTAGCCATGCATGGAGAACCAGAGAAAATCGCACGGCCACACATGGAATTCCAAAGAAAATCACATGGCCACGCATGGAACACCAAAGGAGACACACGACCATGCCTAGGAAACCAAAGAAAATCATGTGGCCATTCAAAGAGATAGCTAAGGAGAAGTAAAGGCATACGTGGCCACACAAAGAAAGAATGGACAGGCTGCACGGCCACGCAAGGCATTTCGGCAGTCTCGATAAAAAAATCTCGATTTCCATCTTTAATGATTTTGAATCCCAAAACTCACCTCAAGTACTTAGATTAAATCATTCTTTATTCATCTAAGACATTAAAATTTAACCTTCACTTCAACTAAGGGGACACATACAGGAACATAGGAAAATCATCAAGTAACCATGGATCTAGGGTTCCCATACCTCAATACTAGCTTCATTTCTTTAGGAAGTCCACTAATCTAGCTCTTTCTTCCTTCTCCTATCCTTGATCTATCTGCTTCTCTCCTTTCTCCTTACACACAAAGATAACAACAGGATCTTGTAATCCCTCATAACTAAAAATCATAAATGAAGAAAAGAAGAGGAAGAAGAGATCTTCAATGAAGACATTACCTTTAATCTTCACACACAAATCCTAGCTCCATTCTCCAACCCGTAACTAGTGGAGAGAGAGAGACAAAGAAAGAGAGCCATCTCTCCCCTAAAAATGTCGATCCCCTCAATCTCAAATTCCCTTTTGCTTTCCTTCTCTAAGAAGCTATTGGTGTAAAATATCTCATTGTAAAATTTCAAAATTGCCCTTATTCAACTTAACCCCAACAAATTATATTTATTAACATTTAACACCCAGACTTCTAATTTACTTCAACTATACCCCTCTTTTATCTTAATTTCACCATAACTAATTTACATTCATGCTGAAATTGTTGGGAATTATCGGTTACATGCATCTCATACATAAGTGAAATTTAAAATTTTTAATCAATATATCTGATCTTGCCATGAATTTACAATATCATATTAATGAGAATAAGAAAAATCACCTTTGATTTTTGTTGTACTGTTGATTTTCCTTCGCACCGGGTTGTCGCAAACCACAGTGTCCAAAATCGAACACCTCCAATGAGTAATCCACACTAAAGAATGATAGAATGAACCAACAATTGGTAGAAAACAAGGGCTGGCCGAAAACCCTAGAAGCTAGCTTTGGGAGTGGCAGCTAGGGTAGAGAGAAAAAGAGAAGAAACTTTTCTTAAGTGTTCACACACTCTTAGCCCTAATTTCCCAACACTTAGATTTTTATAGTTAGGTTAAAACTCAAAATTCATAATGGGATTGGGCTCTTTAAAATTTTTGGAGAATTATTAATTGGGCTTCTAGAATTATTTATAATTATTTGGGCTCAATTAAATCCAATTTAAACCCTTTCACAGAAGACTATGCACAAAACCCACAAACTAGGCCCTTTGTACATATACTTGGATTTAATTACCCAAATGAATTCTAAATCCAACAAAATTAAATATGTAGGCTCCATAACACTTATGTAACATATTTAGTTTATTTTGGTCCAAGAAATAGGCCTCTAAGGCCTTCTATTTTGGAGTTGGCGTGTGGCACTTCTTTAGGAGGGCTTCTGTGCCAACTTCACTTCTTTGGGCCTTTATAATTCCACCAATGGACCTATTAATTATTATATCAGCCCTATAACACTTATAGTTCAATAATAATCAATTATGAAATACATTATTTCAATTAGGTCCAATTTTAAAGAACATATCAGAAAAGTTCTGCGAATAATTTTACTTGATCATAATTAATTAAACTCTTTAATTAATTATTATCTTATTCACTTATCTATCCCTATAATAATATCAAATATTATTATCCTTATCATTTTACCATTTTATCCTTTTCTCTATATTTGTGTGACCTATTGGGTTCCTGTCCATGTTAGCAATATAATATGTAATTGTGAGCTCTATTCAAAACTCACATGATTTAAACTCCTTTAAATCATTTTATCAATACCCATTGATATTCTTGATACATTATTATACAAGTCATGATTGGCCTCTAGCTAGGCATCATGACTACCTAAATGTCAGGAAATTCAAGTGGTTTGACTATACCCTTCCGTAGAAACAGTTACCGTGCAATTACTCCTTTCACCACTCTTATCTCAATTAGATTTTGAGTATGGATTTTTGTCAACTCATATAAATCTAATTATGTATGTTATATTAATTTAACCATTGTTCCCAAAATACCCTCCATGGATCTCTATCCATCTTGGCACATTACTCTAGCTAAAGATTCTCTAAACAAGGCAACTATAGAATCATGAAGATAACTTCCCTTATTAAATCTGGGATGGTGAATCCTTTGTCAATCACTCAACTATCTTCAAGTAGGTCATGATATACCCAATCTCCTAACTATGTTCACTCCTAGTTGGAAGTAATCAGTTATGGAGTCAAAATATACCACTTGCTACTTAAGATAACTTTGGTGATCTCAAGTCTAAGGATACTTGCACAACCGCTATGAAGAGATTCCTCACTGACATAGATTTAATATCTATGTGAGGATTCTCTATGCAGGTCTCCAATGAACTTGTTCTTCTAACAAGAATCCACATGTTAGTTTTGATTATCTTCCATAATCACAGTTATGAGAACCACTACTTGAACCATTCAAGAATCATAACATGTGCTAGTCTGTCCAAATTAACAATGCCCTATCTTGTTAATTCTATGACTAGTGATATTTAGATATTAACATATTTGCATGCAATAGACATCTCATATCATGAACACTTTCATGATTGCCTTTGTACTATGTTCATAATATCTAGGACTTCATTTATTAATTTAAGATTTACAAACTCATGTATTTAAACATAGCATTAATAAATGAATGATGCCTTTTATTAAGAATATAAACTCATACATATGAAATACATCCCTATTACATGGGCTCTAGGACATACTCTCTAACAAAAATTACAAAAATACCCCTAATGAGACTTAATCTTAACAATGCAAAATAATTCAATATTTGCCTTAATTAACCATAATTCTCGTCACTTTACTATAATCTAGTTAGGGCTATGATTGGGTCCTTACAATTCTCTCCTCCTTAAAAGAATTTTGTCATCTAAATTCAAACATATCATCTTTATTTGTAATGCTATAAATTTTTAAACTCAATCTTATCTACAAATAACCATAGCTATAACAACCTCATCCATCTCTATCATTAGTATCTACCTCTGATTTTGAGATACTCCTATGCTCATTACATTTCCTATCAGTTTTCCCCTTTCAGCTGGGCCAGATATGCGATGCAATGCTTTTCATGTGATATGGGATGTTAAGTAATGCGTTAATGACTTCATGTATGCAATAGAATACCAATGGGTATTCACATAAATTGTACATGTCTTATCTCATCCTAATATAATGAAACATGCTCAATTGCCCAACCTAATTAGGAAAATCCTGACAATCATATATATAGAGCATCTTATTAACCTCAACATCTTGCATGCTCAGCAATGCCAGAACTCAATTATCTTTTTATCATATAAACTTTTCCTTAAACATCGTAATAAACAATCTAAACATACTTATAATCAACTCATGCTATACTTCAATCATAGATCATCAAGGCTTTTATGCACTTCCAATATTAGGGAGTGAGAGAAACCGATAATTCCTTAGATGTCACCTCATAATTTTTAAATTAACATCCTATTAGTACGCCAATATCCATCAATCATAAGTTAATCATTCCTCGCAATCATCAAAATTTACATCTCAATGACAATAACATCTAGTACAGGTATTTGGTCTAGACCAATATCATCTCAACCTCCAAGAACCATTCGTAATTTCGTATTGCCCAGAAAAGACTAAACCTGTAACACCCCTCATGCAAATACCCTATTTTCACATGTATCATGAATACTATTAATCATGCTCATACTGTTTCATATACTAATATTTGTGCCACCTGTCTGTTCCTATTTTTCAATTCATGCTTAGTATCATGCATACTAACTATATGGATATTACTTCATGCATATCACATGCACACATGTTCTTTCGTAGCTTTACTACTAGTGAGTTACATTATCCCACATAGGTTATATACATATCAAAATATGACTGGCCATTATACAAAACATATGATAGCTGTATTACAAAAAAAATATCCTACATCAAGGTTATAAGTCGATGGTTGGCCCTTCCTGATGCAGAGAACGTCCCTGAGCAAAAGTCTTTCTAGAAGGTACCTACACGGATAAATAACCCGTGCTAAGCTATAAAGCTTAGTGGGGAATATCTACAGATGGATGGCCATACACAAGGCCATCAAAACATACATATACAATATGTTCATATACTATAATCAACATGTCCAACATAACATGGCAACAATAACATATACTTTAAAGCATAAGCATATTCTCATGTACATAAGCATTGTACCCAAGAGAGAGAAACACATATTTCTTTTTCATAATTCATATAGATGGCAATATTCCATGTGAACATATTCAATTGAAGCATAATTCCTGTGGTAAACCGACAATATAAGCCACATATCAATCTTTAGTCAAATAACTTTAACTGTTTACTTTTGATCATTACTATGAATAACGTTTAGCCTGCCTTAGCTTTATCAGTGGATGCGGGAACTATGGATACACAATGGTATCAAATGAGGGATATCCGAAGATATCGAATCTATAGACCCAAACGGGGCCAACTGTACTATGGACCGGTCAAGCATACCCAAACGGGGTAGCCTATCAACCCAAACGGGGCTGATCATGATCCAAACGGGATCATATACTATGGACCCAAATGGGCCAACTATGGCAGCTGCAATTTCCCTATAGGCGCCTATCTATCCACATCTAAAACTCTATCGCAGGCGAAACTATATTCGTGTTCAATTCACATTTTAATAATGTATTCGTAGTATACCGTTTGCACATATGCATAGTCTTATCAACCTGTGAATTCTCTGGTGCATAATCAGATACATGCACATTTCATATGCCAAGATATATATATCTGGCTCATCTATATCTGTATGACTATATCATTTACATCATATCATATAAGCACGACATATAATCATCATATCATAGACTTGATCATGCCCTCATTAAGCGTTTCACATGTTCATAGTCATGCTAATTCATCTTCTATCTCATAGGCAATTACATGCTCATATACTCATATACATAATCATAAATGTACATACCTGTGGGTACATTCGCATATAGTCGATTTATTCTTACGAGCATGTTTCCAACACATATATATATATACCTTTATCATCATTCAAGTCATGTGCTATACAAAATATCAACACGTTTTCATATGGCATATACACATGCCAAGGTCATGCTATTATTCTCTTTTTCTTATCACAAGTGCATATAAAAAAGGTGCACTTACATGTCATAAGATTTACATGTATGGGTTCGATAATTCCTTTCTAGTCTTTATTCATATTCACAAATGAACGTATGTGTATGCATACAATTCCTTCATTGACAGTCATATTACATGCATTATTCATTTAACTTTCTATCACATAAGCAAATAGCTGTCTCAATCAATTAAAGAATCATATTATCAAGTGTAGCAACAATCTGTTCATACTAGCCATTTCTGTTACATAGAGTAGTCTAGAAAACTAGTCCGGATTCAACTATAGATTACATGTATCTAGAGACAGATTTAAGCTTAGGTTTCTTCATGTGAAATATAGGTATAGAAGTCTATTTTTCAATGCAAAAAGAATCACTCAATTTGCTGTTCTATAGCTCAACTTATGAGCAAAACATTCAAGACAGGTCATTCAATCGTGAAGAGGAGTTCGACTCGTGAAGGGATTCACGAGTGAAGCAAATAAGGTGATTCTCACGACTCGTGAAGAGGTTCACGAGTGGAGAAGGAACTATACTTCACGACTCGTGAAGTGGCTCATGAGTGAGGAAGAAAAGCTGAACTTCACGACTCGTGAAGAAGCTCACGAGTGAAGAAGAAAGACTCGACTTCACGACTCGTGAAGAAGCTCACGAGTGAAGAAGAAAGACTCGACTTCATGACTCGTGAAGAGCTTCACGAGTGAAGAAGAAAGACTCGACTTCACGACTCGTGAAGAGCTTCACGAGTCGGACTGATGTTCACGACTCGTGAAGTCATTCACGACTCGGCAAGTCTGTCTTCTTCAACCTTTCAACGATAAACTTCCAAAAAAACGTAAATTCAATTCTGTAAATTCTATTCACTTCCAGTAATCCATTTTTACATGCAATATGAATGGCCTAAATTCCCATACCTTAGCTGATAAACCCAAGGTCTTCAACCTCTATCAATTCCTTTTCCTTTGTTCCTTCTTCCTTCCTCTTCTCCTTCACAATTCCATCACCATTATCATTTAAATTTCTAGCAAATACACTGTTCTAAGTTAACTTGATAAAGAAGAAGAAGATGAAGATGATGGAGGGTTAAATTAAGAGTTTGATTACCTTAATTTACTGCATTTTACTCTTGCTTAACCAACAAACATCATCCTCAATGCATTTAAGATAAAACATTGGAAATCAAAAGGAAGAAGAAGGTGATCTATTTTCTGGTTTTCTCCACTCTTCACTGCCGATTTTCACTAACACAAGACACTTACAAATTCCACTAACTCAAGCCTTTTATACTAACTTAACAATCCCCTCTTTAGTCCTTTGTAAAATTGCATGTCAAACAAAAGGCACAAACCTTTATGCATGTTATAGTAAGACCCCTCCACTAACTCTTTTTCTTAATTCAAGCTACCAATTAATTCAATCTTCCAAATTAACCTTGAATTAAATGCTTTTATTTACAATTGGCCACCAAAATGCCATAATTAGAAATTAACCCCAAATTAACACCTATTTACTTCAATTACATCCTCCAATACTATTAAACCATATTCTTTTATTTATTTTCATGCAATTAATATAATAGCATGCTAATTTATCCCTTTAACTTAATCATACAAATATGCAAATTAAATTAGGGTCATGTTAGGGGCCTTACAAAACCTGGGCTCTGATACCACTAATTGTAACACCCTAATCCACTAACCATGTATAAACCTCAATCACCATAATAACCTAGCAAAGAAAAGGCATGGATAAAAATAAACAGTACATGCCATAATTATTACATGCCACAATAACTTAAAAAAAACTTATAAATTAAAGACCTAACATAAAGCCAAAGTACATAATGGAATCCTCAAGCAACAGCACTTAGTCATATCTTCACTTCAAAGGCTGAATAGCAACCAACTATCGATCCACTAGAGCTTAACCAGTACCTACACGGATAACAAACTCGTGCTAAGCTATAAAGCTTAGTGGGGAAACCAACTCCAAGGGTAAACTCAAATAAAAAATCATAAAATCATTACACCCTTTTTAATTTAAGGAAAACATATAAGTCAAGAATATTAAACGTTCTCACCCTTACTATACGAAATGAATTTGCAATCCTAAACATGAACATTATTCTTACAATCATCTATGGTCCATTTAATTCTCTCTAATTATATTTTATAATACGGGATTCATACTTCATGAAGAATTTATAGTTTGGAGAGTGAAGTAGAACCATTACAAGGAAACATATGAGTGGGCGTGCCCAAGAAGGAGAGAAGGCATACACGGCCATACAAGGAGAACAAAGGCCAAATGCGTGGCCAAGCAGAAGGAGAAGTAAGCCATTCACGTGGCCACGCAAGGAGAAAGGAAACTATTCATGTGACCGTGCAAGGAGAAAGGGCAAGGCAGTGAACGGCCACGCTAGGAGAAACACAAGCTATCACGTGGCCATGCATGGAGAACCAAAGAAAATCACACGGCCACGCATGGAATTCCAAAGAAAATCACATGGCCACGCATGGAACACCAAAGGAGACACACGGCCACGCCTAGGAAACCAAATAAAATCACGTGGCCATTCAAAGAGACAGCTAAGGAGAAGCAAAGGCATGCGTGGCCACGCAGAGAAAGAAGGGACAGGCTGCACGGCCACACAAGGCATTTCGGTAGTCTTGATAAAAAAATCATAATTTCCATCTCTAATGATTTTGAATCCCAAAACTCACCTCAAGTACTTAGATTAAATCATTCTTTATTCATCTAAAACACTAAAATTTAACCTTCACTTAAACTAAGGGGACACATACATGAACATAGGAAAATCATCAATTAACCATGGATCTAGGGTTTCCATACCTCAATACCAGCTTCATTTCCTTAAGAAGTCCACTGATCTAGCTCTTTCTTCCTTCTTCTATCCTTGATCTATCTGCTTCTCTCCTTTCTCCTTCCACAGAGAGATAACAATAGGATCTTGTAATCCTTCATAACCAAAAATCATAAATGAAGAAAATAAGAGGAATAAGAGATCTTCAATATAGACATTACCTTTAATCTTCACTCACAAACCCTAGCTCCATTCTGCAACCCATAACCAGTAAAGAGAGAGAAAGAGAGTTATCTCTCCCCTAAAAATGCCGATCCCCTCAATCTCAAATTCCCATTTGCTTTCCTTCTCCAATAAGCTATTGGTGTAAAATATCTCATTGTGAAATTTCAAAATTGCCCTTATTTAACTTAACCCCAACAACTTATATTTATTAACATTTAACACCCAGACTTCTAATTTACTTCAACTATACCCCTCTTTTATCTTAATTTCACTATAACCAATTTACATTCATGCTAAAATTACAAAAATACCCCTAATAAGACTTAACCTTAACAATGCAAAATAATTGAATATTTTCCTTAATTAACCATAATTCTCATCACTTTACTATAATCCAGTTAGGGCCATGATTGGGCCATAATCCGCCAATTATGGACATACTCAGACATTTGGAGTTTTTTTTCACTATCTTTATCAACTATTGCAACTTTGTGATGCCTTGTTATGCTAAATCTATTTAATTTGATGAAAGCATGGTTCATTTGTCAATATTTTTGAATTATTCAAATTCGTCATGTTGTGTTATCTCATTTTGTGTATATTGGTTCATTAGGAATATATCACTTTCTTGAAATCATGTTATTTTCCTTTGTTCTTTGAGCTTGAAAGACTCACTGGGTCTCACTTGTTCAACCATATATTAATCAACTTTTTTTACAAACTTCATTTGGGATGACAGGAAATTGACTATTCCTTGGTGTGTTTTGCTAAGACTATGAAGAACTTTAACTTTAGCTGTGTTACTTGCTATCATGGTCTTGAGATGTTGCACTGACCACCTTGTACTTTGATGTTCCCATTATGACCGTGCATGAATCTACTAATCAGTATTAATACATTATGCCAACATGGTGTCTATATATACATCAAATTCTATGTGAATTTTCATTGTCATGTGTCAAGGTATATAGGCTAAAATGATTTGACCTGCAAGCTACTGGTTTCCAAAGGATAACTCAGTTATCATGGTTGAATGCTACGTACCTTGATGCAATTTGTTTTTCTGATTTGCATCCACAGTTGCATCCATAGTTGTGCTTGTTCATTGTCTTGTGTCAACTTATATAGGTTGAAATGATTCGACCTCTAGGCTACTAGTTTCTAAAGTATAACTCAGTTATCATGGTTGAGTGCCACTTACCTTGATGCAATTTGCTTGTCTATTCACAATAGGAATGTCCTTAGCTCACTTCTGTTTTCATTTTTTATTGAAGCATGCTATCTAACATGTGTTAGTATGAACTTCATTGCACCTTGCTTATTGTCAATATGTGTTTCATAACCACTGGATGCACTGTTTCCCCTTGCTAGCACATGGTTGATGCATTTCATTTTAACTTTACTTTGCCTTGACATCACATTCCAAAGCCATATATATATTTTTTCAAGGACTCAATTGAATATGAGCACTTATTCTTTATTCAATTATTTTATTTGTTATAGTGCTTCTCTAATACATGGCTGAGTATGAGAATTACTCCATTTAGCAATTTTATTGCTCTATGATAGCTTGATCAACTTTTTCCTAGGCTTCTATTTTGCTTATGCCCACCATGTGAGCTTTATATCATGCATAAGATGACCTGTATAAATTGAAAAGCATGTTGCACCTTGAATCTCTTAAGTTATGGGCCTAGTTGTTGTACATAGTTACTTCCTTGTGGACACAGTGCTTTGATTAATGATGTTTATTGTTTCATATTGTGTACTAAAATTTAGTATTTAGATTGGAAATCTTATTGTTCATTGGTAGAATATGAATTTTGCACCTGAGCCCTGCATGTGTTTTTTGTTTGCCATTTAAATCATGGTAGAGTATCCAATGCGGTGTTGTGCTTCCTTTGAACTGTTTAATGATCACCTTGATTATGTTAAGGCATCATATGATTTTCTTGATTATTGCAAGCCCAATGAGTATATTGCTCAAATGTAGGGATCCTTGCTCTTTAATTTGACATTTTCTTTTGATCCCTCATTTTGAATGATGAAGTGATGCCTCAGTTTCTATTCAAGTATTTGCTCGACTATTAATCCATGTGTGTAGCTTAATTTCTAATCATTTTGATTTGCACATTCATGTTGCAACAGCACATATATTCCATGGTTATTATTTATATTATTGATTCTTTGCAGCATTTTCATTGTGTTTGGCATTGTTTCTCAAGTTCTTTTGATTATGTTTATTATGTTTTCTTTTAAGACATTTGCCAAGTTTCACTTTGCTTTGTTTTGTTTTGTCAATGGCACCCAAATGATCATGTACTCAGGGTTCTTCCTCCTTTCAAGCTCAAGCCATCCAGCCTTTTTCCAGTCAACCTCTCCCCTCTGGTGCTCAGGCAGAATCGAGCCAACCACCTCCACCAGCACCTACCCAGAGGCAAAAAAAAAAGAAATCTAAGGAGCCTAAGGTGCCAGGTTAGGTGTCTACTGATCTCCAGACCACATGCAAAATCTTATCTAATTGTGAGTATCTACCTTTAGCATACTTAGATTCTAGCCTGCTGGAGAAGTTGGGTATCAAAAAAGAGATAAAAAGACATATTGCTATAATTGGCTGGGAAAGATTCTTTGAATGTAAAGAGCTGGTTTACCCTAAGCTAACCAAGGCTTTTTTACTATTGTGAAGTGCCATTTTGGGCATGAAGACATCCCCGACATGGTCACCTTTTGGTTGGAGGGCACATTTTATAAGAGGACCTTTGCTGACTTTTCTGAGCCTTTGGGAATCCCCAGGGGTTGCCCATATGCCTACTTTGATTATGACAAGAATAGAGCCTAGGAAGAAATCAAAGATCCTCAAGCTGACGGGCCATACATTGTAGGAACCACCAAATACCACCATTTGAGGGATCATGCTTTTTGGATTTTGCACAGATTTTTTTTCTTATTACCCATGTCTCATGTGCAATCTGCAGGGCAGGTGAACTTACTAGAGGTGCTATTTTTGGCTTACATGGGCAGGAACTTTCCTATTAATGGTGCTTATTATTGGTGGAACAAGCTTGAGGAGATCCAGCAACAACGAACCAAATTGAAAAAGATTTCCTTGGGAGGTTAGGTAACCATAGTTGCTAGTGTAGCACCCCCTATACAGATACCCTATTTAACTAATAAATTAAATAATATTAATCATGCTTATACTAAATATTCACTTGACCATCATATTACCATTAATCAGGTCATACTGTTTCATATACCTATGTACGTGCTACAAGTTTATTCCTATTTTGCATTTCATACTTAGAATCATGCATATTGTACTATATGAAAACTACTTTATGTATATCACATGCACACATACTCTTTCTTAGCTTTACTACTAGTGAGTTACAACACTTCGCATAGGTTAGATACATATTTATAAGATAACTTGCCATAATACAAAACTTATGATAATAGTAATACAAAAAAAAAATCCTACATCAAGATTAACAGTCTGTATTTGGCCCTTCCTGATGCAGAGATCATCCCTCAGCAAAAGTCTCAATAACTGAACCTACATGGATAAATAACCCGTGCTAAGCTATAAAGCTTAGTGGGGGGAATATCTATAGATGCATGACCACTCACAACAGTCATCAAAATACACATACAGTATATATATATATATATATATATATATATATATATATATATATATATATATATATATATATATATATATATATATATATATATATATATATATATATATATATATATATATAACATGTACAACATAGCATGTCAATAATAATAAATACCTTAAAGCTTAAAGCATATCCTCATATACATAAACATTATACCCAAGAGAGTATCAAATATTTCCATTTTCATAATTCATATAAATGACAATTTCCCATGTGAACATATTCAAATGAAACATAAATTTCTATGGACAAACCAACAATATGATACACAATAATGATCTTTAGTAAGATAAACTTTAACTGATTAATTATGATCATTACTATAAATATAGTTTAGCCTGCCTTAGTTTTATCAGTGGATAACAGGAACTGTCGATACACTTTGGTATCAAAATGAGGGATATCCAAAGATATCAGATCTATAGACCCAAACGGGGACAAATTATACTTTAGACCGGTCAAGCAGACCCAAATGGTGTTGCCTAACAACCCAAATGTGGCCGTTCATGATCCAAATGGGATCAAACATACTTTAGACCCAATTGGACCAAACTATGGCAGCTGTAATTTTCCCTATAGGTGCCTATCTATCCACATCTGAACTCTATTGCAGGCAGAACTATATTCATGTTCAATTCATATATCAAGATTGTATTCATAGTATACTATTGCACATATACAAAGTCTTGTAAAACTATAAGTTCTCTAGTGCATAGACAGATATATGCACATTTCATATTACAAATTATACATGTAGCTCATCCAATCCGTGTGACTATAAAATTTGCATCACGACATATGGGTATGCCATATAATCATCACATCATATACTTGAACATGTTCTCATTAAGCATCTCACATGTTCATAATCATGCTAAAGTATTTTCTATCTCATAGGGCAATTACATGCTCATACACTCATATACATAATCATAAATGTACATACCTGTAGGTATATCCGCATATAGTAGGCTTATTCTTATAAGCATGTTTATAAATATGTATACCTTTATCATTATTCAAATCATGTGCTATACATATATCGATATGTTTCTATATGGGCATATACATATGTCATGGTCATACTATTATATTCCCTATTTCATAGCATAGGTACGTGTCAAAATATGCACTTTCTCATCATAGGGATACTTATGTATACATAAATTTTGCATACGACAATCATGTACAAATCCAATTACATGTATAGGTTAGATATTTTCATCACTAATCTTTATTTATGTACACATACGAATGTATATGTCTGCATATAAATCCTTCATTGATAGCCATATTATATGCCCTATCCAATTTATTTTACTATCACATAAACAACTATTTATCTCAATTAATTAAAAAGTTATAGAATAAAGTATCACAAAAATCAGCACAGGGCAGCATTCTAGACTCAATTTGTGAGCCATATTTAAAATGGAATATGTCATTTTTAGGCAAAATGATCTTCTAAAATTTTATCCCCCTATGTGTCTAGTTTCCATATCATCAAAATTCATCTTAATATCTGACCTATAGCTCGATTTATTTGAAAAATACCATAGGTTGTTCATAGAACCAAAACAGTATGGGTTGTCACTTAGAAAAATTCATAGCATAAAATTGAGAGGGATTTAGACCAAAATTTCTTCTTAAAATTTATACTTTAATGTCTCTAGTTTTACCATTATTTTATTTTGTAGCATTTCAACATCTTTACAAAAATTTATGCCCATTATTGTAAATTCTGTTTCTATGACTAGTCCAGGGAACTAGTCCGGATTCAACCCTAAATTCCATGTACTTAGAGGCAGATTTAAGCTTAGCTTTCTTCTTAAGAATTGTAGATATAGAAGTATAAGTGCCATAGAAATTTAACTTTGCATCATTCTGATCATTGTACATGAAGTTATCTCAATTTAATTACAAGCTATTCCAGAATCTACATTAACAGTTCACCTAATTTTTCAATAAATTATAAAAATTAGTTAGAGGCAGAATAAAAGCCTAGTACCTTCTACAATTTTGTAGGTGTATGTATAATTTAACTATATAATTTTGAATAGGTTCATTTTGAGGTCTTTAACTCAATTTACAACAGAATTTCCATTACTAGGTCAAAGAAACCCTATCAAGGTTTCAAATGCAACTTTATCTCTCATGCTCAACAAATCATTCAAAACTCAAGTCCAACTCATCATGTCCAAAAGAAAATTACATGCACATGAACATCCCTAAATTCCCATACCTTGGCCAAAATCCCTATGTCTTCAACCCCTTGCAATTTCCTTTCCTTTACTCTTTCTACCCTCCTCTTCTCCTTCACAAACATCATCATCATTCAATTAAAAAATTTCAAGTACCTTATTCATCAATTACCTCCACCAAAATGAGTAGAAGAAGAAGAAGAAGAATAAGAAGAAGAAGAAGAAGAAGAAATTCAAATTATTAAATATCCTTAATTTTTTGCACCTATACTTCTTGATTAGATCTAATGCATGCAAGGATTAGGAAGAGAGAATTAAGAGATGAGAGAAGAAGCAAAAATCTGAAATTTTCTCCTCCCTATTGCCGTCCCACTCTCATCACTATCCAACCAATGCATTTCTCTCTCCCACATGCAAGAGTTAAGCCTTTAAAAAGGGGTGAATAAGTTCTCTTTTGGTCCCCCTAAAAATTGCATGTCACACTCTTACCTATATATTCTTTGTATGATAATCTTTAACCCCTCCTTTTAATTCTTTTCATACATTGACCTATCAATTAATTCCACCTTTAAAATTGACCTCTCAATATATGCTTATATCCACATTTGAACCTTAAATTTTTGAATTTACCAATTCACCCCAAATTAATATTTTTTTACTTCAATTGTACCCTCAATTAATATTTAACCATACTCTTAAATCTTATTTTCATGCAATTGACATAATAACATAATAATTTACCCCCTTGACCCATAATTATACAAAATTCTCATTTAATTTAATCTTAATCAAATAAAAATCCCTTTCAAAAATATGCAATATAAATTAGGTTCATGTTAGGGGCCTTGCAGCTAGAGCTTTTAGGCATCCACTGAACGAGGATGATGCCCTACCTGCAGTGGCTTACATCGATCAGAAGGTGTTTAAAAATATGAAAGTCACTATGGATGACCCAACTACAGAGTATGGCATCAGACTCACTGATAGGGAGGAGTACATGAGAAAAATGGAAAGAAGTTTGTGCAATCCTCCGCCTGGCCTAGAGCAAGGAGCTATCACCCTCTTTTTTGCCCAGCATACTATGCTGATTGATAGATTGGACACTCTAGCAGCCAATCAAGTAGACTTTAAGAAGCAGCAGCAGCAGATCATCATAGCCATGGCCACTTGATCTCCAGGATTAACACCATTGCACCACCATCCCCTCTTCCATTTGATTTCTGATTACAGGGAGTTACCTACCTCACTTTAATTTTTTATGATGCTTTTTATAATAGTTGCTAAGGACAGCAACTTTTGAAGTGTGGGGTAAGGGGTAAATTGTTGACGTTGCTTATTTTTGTAGATAATAGTTGCAATTGATGAATTTTTTTGAAGAAATTTTTATGAAGAACCAGGGCTAACCATTGCTAAAGATAATTTTATATGAAGGCTTGTAAAGTTTCTTTGTGCAGATTGTTGGAAAGGAAAAGATTGGGATTCAAAAGCTAAAACTCAGTACATTCCTTGAACCACAACTCTTTGTTTTACCTTATTTTTGTTTTAAGTTTGGAAAATTTTATCAGTTGTTTAAGTACATTTCTAGTTTTTGTAAGTTGTTACATTTTAAAGTTTTCTTTAGTTTAATCAATAGTTTCTTTCTCCAGTTCAATTTTATTTTCTACTTCAGTTTTTTTTTCTCTTAATAGTTTATTTTGTCTGGTGTTTATTTTTCTTTCATTTCAAATTTTTAAATAACAAGTTTCTGGGTTGTGAAGTTGTTATTTTCCAATTACATTTTGGTCCCAAGTTTGCCTAGTTAACCTTGTTAGAATCAATTTGAATTCCAATGTTGTTAAACTATTGGTTTAGAAAGCTTTAGGTAGCCAAAGAGCAGTAGAATGGTTAGTAAAAATTTCTCTTAAATCAATCTCAATTAGTTGTTTATCATTCAATTTTGAATTCAATGAGCACTATAGGCTAATTTTGTGAAAAATTTTTGAATAAAAAAGCCACTGAGTAAGAACAATTGAGTGAAGAAATTCTAGAATAGCTAGAACCTTCCTCATCACCCTTTAAAATGAACATTCAACTCAAGCAGATTTAGGACATGACCTAGGCAGCCTTTCTTTGGCAGTCACCTTAAAATAACTTTTCATCTACCCTATGATTTATGTTTGCCTTTGATATCCCTTTGAGCTGGATTGGTATGCTAAAGGCATACTACTTAATTTTTCTTGATTACACTCATAAATTGGACTATATAACTCAAAAGCCATTGTCTTCCCTGTTTTAGAATTGGCCACTCTAAATAGGGTAGTATTGTGTAGGTTGAGTAATAATAATTGACTTTATCAAACAAAGGGTGTCAATTTAGTAGAGAATAGGGGTAATGAGAGCTATGATGTATTAATCCTAAGGCTCTACTAATTTTTAAAAGTTTCAAGAGTTATAGGCACCTCATGGTTAATAGGAAAACCTATTGACCGTGACCCTATTTCAAAAAAAAATCAAATCAAACCATGAATATTTAAGGGTTATGCTGTAAAAATTCCAATTACTACTACAATAAATAATTATAGGGTACCTAGCATTTAAGGGGAAGTATTGAAGGTTGAAGTAGTTCAAGAGACACAATTTTGAATTTATTCTTCCTCTATAACTGTGAATCTAGCTTATGCCTTTTGGTATTTAGATGTTAAATTTTGCTAGTAAAAGTAGCATTTAAGGGAAAGTTGTTGATGTTTAGAAAGTTAGGTGGTAGTTATGGTAGCATAGCCAATTCTGATTTGATGACTTTATCCTTTCCTTAGAGCCAATACCCTGACCCTATTATAGCCTTAATGTAATACCTAGTGATCCTATTTTGCTTTGAGATGTTTAGTAGAGATGACCTTTGTGGTTCAGGTGCTAAGAAGAGGCTTATGGTTGTTCCGAGTTCCAAGTGTCAAACCATCTTATCCTTCTTTTTGCTCAAATTCTTAGAGCTCAATGGTAGCTTTGGTTTTGAAAATGAAATTCTTATTTTGGCCTAACACACACACATATAAGAAATTGTTTGTTATAATTTAGTTGAGTTGGTTTGATTAAATTTTTCGCTTTGAGTATTTTTTGCTGAGCATTATCCAAGCTTCTCTAAATTTTATTGTTCTAAATTGGAGTTTGAGTTTCAAGGTTGTGGATGATTCAGTTGCTCGAGGGTAAGCAAGGTCTAAGTGTGGGGTATTTTGATAACTCCAATTCAGTTTCTATTTTTAGTCCCTTTCCAACCTAGTTTCAGTGTCTTTTCAGTATCTTTTACTTTGTTTTTGCTTTAGTTTGATAATTACCATCTAAATTTAGTTAATCCTAGCTTTTATGAGTTTTGAAGAGCTTTTGATGGAATTTTATACTGAATTGGAAAATTATAGGTACCTCACGATCAGCAGGTTTTCCTGTTGGCTGTAACCTACCCTTTTTTCCAAAATGCACCATTTCAAAAGGAGTCATGGTCATTAGTGCCATTGCTCTTGAACAAGTGTTCACCGTGACCTAGGAAGCTCCTCAGTACAGAACCAAGAAAAGAAGGACCTCACAGTTAACAGGTTTTTGATGTTGACTGTAAGGTAGTCAAGTTTCAATCCAAAATGCATTGAAGAGCTATGTCATGGTCAACAGATTTTTGGTCTTGACTGTGACCCCTATCCAGTTGCTAGTGAAACATTACTGCACGATCAACAGGTTCATGGTGTTGACCATGACCTATAGCAGTCATTCAAGGAAATTTTAAATAGGCCACGGTCAATATGAATTTTCTATTGACTGTGACCTTATTTGGCCTATATAAAGCGGATTTTTATGTTGAGATTGCTGGTTCTTCTTCCTTTTAAGATCTAAGTTTTCCATTTTCATTTTTTCATTTTTTCTCTCATTTATATACAATTATACTTAGATTACACTTAAAGATTGATATATTTACAACAAAATACTAAGATTAAACATAGATCTCAGCTCATATCATCATTCTTTCACATTGGAAAGCTCATTTACACTAAAGAATTGGAGAAAGAGATTGAAGAAGCTTGGGTTTTAGCTAGGTGTTCTCTTTCCACAAAAATTCAGGGGTTATTCTTTCTTTTCTCTCTCTCCTTATTTTTGTAATAGGTTCTGAGTAGTCCATAGCTGTGTGGGGGATCTTTGAACCCCCTATCTAATGTGAATCTTGAACAATACTTGAATATTATTATAGATGAATGGTTTATTTCACTATTGATTCACTTAATCTTTCATTAGTTTTGATTATCTTAAGTTGATTTCCAGTTTTAATGAATGAGCTATCACTTATTATTGTTAGATTTCTTACTTGGGTAGTTAATTGCTATGAATGCATTTATTTCTTGTTCTTTAATCATGATTGTTGTCGATTTAGATTGCTCCAGGATAGGACTCTTAATATGCAGGAATTTGAGATTTTAGGATTAGAATGTAGAGTGAAATAAATGAGTTTTGGGTTGTTTGTCTCCGGAATGGGAAAGCAACCTGTACTTAGGATTTTAGACCTATGCTTAGGCTAATTGTAGGGCCTGCTCTGAAATGTGATGCCTTGTAATTAGAGTAGCTTGCTCTGAAATGGAACACTTAAGTTAAGAGGGTTATCCAAAATTAATTTATATGTATCTTTAGGTTAATTGAGTTCACATTTGATTACGGGAGGATAAGTGAACCTATACAACTCTATTATATCATTGAATTTTATACTTGTTCATTTTTATTCTTGTTTATTCCATAAAAAAATTAATGCAAAAATTATTTTATTATTATTCTTTTTGAATGCCATTTAGTTGATAGGTTTTACACACACAAAAATTTGGGAATTCTTTAGCAAACAATTAATTTTAACTGCTTACATTCTTAATCCCTTGGGTACGATATTCATGGGTTCCAACTATACCCCACTTTATTACTTGACAATTCAGTGTGCTTGCTGAACACGCATCAAAAGCCAAGGCAACACACTAAGGAGTGGTAAGGAGGTAAAATAAGGAGAAGATAAAGGTAAGTCATCTTTGCCATCATCGTCAAATATGGAAGAGCCAACATGGTAGGTAAGTGACTTTAACCTTAGGGTAGAGGCGTATGTAGATACTCCTAGTACTGATAAGGGTAAGAATATAATGAATTCCAATATAGAGGATCTTGACATAAATAGGTTACCTTTTCCTGCTATAGATAGGAAAGAAAAGAAAAATAAGCATTTGCTAAGTTCCTAGAGATGTTTAAGAAATTGAATATCAACTTGCCTTTTGCTGAAGCTTTAGCTCACATGCCCAACTATGCAAAATTTATGAAAGAAATTTGGTCTAACAAAAAAAATTAGAAGGCTGTGGAACTATGCAACTAATAGAGAATTATAGTGCTATCATTATGAATAAGTTCTTAAGAAATTGGAAAACTCGGATAGTTTCACTTTACCTTGTGAAATTGGAGAGAGCTTTGTTGGAAATGCCTTGTCTGACCTAGGGGCTAGTATTAATTTGAGGCCATATTCTATGCACAGGAAACTAAACCTAAGGGATTTCAAGGAGACAGTATGAGGCTCTAGTTAGCGAATAGGTTGATAAGGAAACCGAAGGAAGTGATAGAAGACTTATTGGTGAAGGTGGGGAAATTTATTTTTCCTATAGATTTCATAGTGATGGAAATGGAAGATGATGGGAGAGTGCCATTAATTGTAGGTAGATCATTTTTTAACACAAAAAAAGCCTTGATTGATGTGTATGGTCAGAAGGTCACCCTCATGTTCAATAATGAAGAGCTGGTAATAGACATGAACAAGGCCTAAAAATATCCATCAAGTGATTTGGAGGAGTCTATTTACTTTGTAGACAAGGTGCAAGAATGTATTGAAGAAACTCAGGAGAAGGTATTGATAAATGACTCATTGAAGTTGCATTTCATACATTCCTTGGAAAATAAAGAGTTAGATAAGGTAGGAAGAGAAATGGTAGTTGCAGTAGAAAAGGAAAGAGAAGGTGTTATACACAATCTTGAGCTGGGATGTAAAGAAGAGGATCCAAGAGAGGAAGAGTTTGTATCACAAAAGGGATATTCAAAAACTAAACTTAAACCTCTTCCCCCTCACTTGAAATATGTTTTTTTAGAAAATGAAACAAAACTAGTGATTATCTCTTATAAATTGATAGGTTTCAAAGAGGAGATGTTTGTATAGATTATAGGAGGCTAAATAGTGCCACCAGGAAAGATCACTTCCCATTGCCATTGATTAATCAGATGTTAAAAAGGCTAGTAGGGAATAAGTTTTATTATTTTTTAAATGGGTATTCAAGATATTTACAAATCCCCATATCGCTCGAGGACCAAGAGAAAACCACACTCACCAGCCCCTATGGCATTTTTGCCTATAGGAAATTCCCTTTGGGTTATGCAATGAACTGGCTATGTTTTAGCAATGTATGATGGCAATTTTTCATGATTTCATAGAAAAATTTATGAAAGCATTTATGGATGACTTCACCATATATGGGAAAGATTTTGAGAATCGTTTAAAGCATCTTAATTTAGAGCTAGGGAGGTGTGAGAAAACCAATCTAGTATTGAATTAAGAGAAATGCCACTTTATGGTGAGGGAATGCATTGTATTGGGACATAAAATTTCAGGAAAGGGAATAGAGGTGGATAAAGCTAAGGTAGAGGTAATAAAGAAACTCCCACCCTCAACCAGTGTCAAGAAGCTTTTTAGGGCATGCAGGTTTTTAACATAGGTTTATCAAAGATTTTTCAAAAGTTGCCAAACCCTTGTCAAATTTACTAATGAAAGATGCTCCTTTTGATTTCACTAATGAGTGTTTGTAGGCATTTGTGACATTGAAACAAAAGCTTATTTCAGCTCCAATGATAATCTCTATGGATTGGGATTTTCCATTTAAGCTAATGTACAATGCAAGCGATTTTGCAGTAGGAATAATACCAGGACAAAGAAAGGAGAAAGTGTTTTGTGCAATTTACTATGCAAGCTATACCTTGATCGGAGCTCAGGTTAATTATGCCATAATCGAGGAGTTACTAGCAATAGTCTTTGCATTTGAGAAATTTAGGCCATATTTACTGGGTGCAAAATTTGTGATATTGTCTGATCATGCAGCATTGAGGCATCTCTTTGCCAAGAAGGAGTCAAAATCGAGGTTGATCAAATAGGTACTCCTTTTACAAGAGTTTGACATTGAAATCAAAGACAAAAAAGAGGCAGAAAACTTTGTGGTGGACCACTTATCTCAACTTGAGCACGATCACATTGAAAAAGGGGAGATTTTAGATTTATTTCCTGATAAATGTATATATGCTTTATTTATGTGTGAAGTTGTTGTTCCTTAATTTGCTGATTTGGTGAATTTTCTTGCAGGTGGATATATACCATGGGATTACACGTGGCAATTGTGGAATAAATTGAAAGCTGATGTGAAGCACTACATTTGGGATGACCCCTATCTATTTAAGTTATGTGTTGATCAAGTCTTGAGGAGGTGCATTCCCTAAGAGGAGCAAGGAGAGATCATTAAAGCATGTCATAGCAGCGAGGCTAGTGGACATCACAGACCAAATAGAACGGTATCAAAAATTCTCTCTTCGAGTTTTTTTCGGCCTACCTTATTTAATGATGTGAAAATGTATATTCAATCTTGTGATCATTGTCAAATGGTAAGGAATGTATCTAGGAGAGATAAGATTCCATTGACCTATATGCTTAAAGTAGAGTTGTTTGATTTATAGGGTATAGATTTTATGGGACCTTTTCCAGTGTCCTATGAATTTGAATATACTTTAGTGGTGGTAGATTATATGAGCAAATGAACAGAAATTATAGCCACTAGGACTTGTGATGCAAAAGTAGTGCTGGAATTTTTAAGAAAAAATATATTAACCTGATACGGAGCTCCTAGAGCCATCATCAGTGATAGTGGTAAATATTTTGTTAACCACCAATATAAGGCTTTGTTGAAGAAGTTTAGAGCTAGGTATAAGGTCACTACCCCATGCCATTTCCAAGCTAATGGTCAAATGGAGGTGTCGAATTGGGAACTGAAGGCTATTTTAGAAAAGACAATTAATGCCTCTAAAAAGGATTGGTACTTTAAACTAGATGAAACATTGTAGGCATACATGATAGCATTTAAGTCACCTATAGGGATGTCACCTTTTAGGTTAGTTTTTGGCAAGTCTTTCCACCTTCCGATAGAATTAAAATATAAAGCTTATTGGGCCACCAAATTCTTAAAGTTTGATCCTGTAAGTGCAGGAAAATACAGGTCATTACAGCTAAAATGAGTTAGAAAAACTCAAGTTTTGGGCTTATAATGATGCTACCAAATACAAAACCAACACTAAGAAATGGCATGATAGGAAGCTGATGAAGAAAAAGTTTGAGCTCGGTATAAAGGTGCTTTTATATGATTGCCGGTTGAGATTGTTTCTAGGGAAATTGAAATCAAGGTGGAAAGGACCTTTTAAAGTCATAGGAGTGGACAAAATTGGAATGGTGTCACTGAAACACCTAAGAGACAAAAGGGAGTTCAAGGTAAATGGACATTATGTGAAGCCCTATTTTGAATCGACATTCGATGGCACTTCAGCGATCATCAAACTCACGGATCCATGGAGGTGCTTAAAAGTCCAACAGCAGACTTGATAAACGCATAACTACTTCTCAGCCCTCAATTTTTATTAGCTTTTCTATTATTTTCATAGTTATTTATGTTGTTTGTGGTTCAAAAGATTTTAGCTTAGAGATGTTCAATTGTAAGTTTTTTCTTGTTCAAATAGTTTTAAAATTATTGTGGTTTAACCCCAATAGTTCAAAGGATGGAACATTTTTGGTGATTATCAGGGGTCACGGTTAGCAGGTTAACCTTGCTGATCGTGACATAGGGGTATTTTCATTTTTGGATCAAAGAGAAGTCATAAGTCACGATGAGTATGTTTTATATGTTGATAGTGACATAATTGCATGTTTGCTTCTATACCTTAAAGTTTTGTAAGTCGCGATCAGTAGGTTTTTACTGTTGACCATGACATAGGATCACTCTCACTTCTATAACTCAAAGAGCCATAGGTCACGGTAAGCATACTTTTACTGCTGACCGTGACATACATACACATTCACTTCTGTATCAAATTTTTATTAGGTCACGGTGAGTGATTTTTTCCTGCTGACCATAACTTTATTCTTTTTCATTCCAATAGCCAAATTAAAATTACCTAATGGTCAATAGGTTTGTACTGCTGACCGTGACCCAAAAAAAAAAAAGAAAAACCCTAACTTTAAAATCCCACTATTAAACCGTCATCAATTCTTTTTCCTTTTCTTCCATTTTCTTTGTCTTCTCTCTCTCATTTCTCTATTGTTCTTCTTTATATTTTCTTCTTTTCATTGTTTAGGTCGTGATTTTCTTGCAAGCTTCAACTGGTAAGTTGTCTTCTCCCTCTTTTCATTCATTTATTTAATTTTTTTTCTTCTTTGTTTCCTTTGTTTTGAATCATTTTTCTTTTTGTTTTTGTTATTCTTTTGTTTTTCATTTTCTTCTAGTAACTTTTGTTTTTATTTTTCTTCTCATTTTTGTTCTTGTGTTTTATTTTCTTTTAGTTTTCCTTCTCTTCCTTAGATCTTGACTATGATTCCTTCCAACCAAGTTACTTTCATCTTCTTCTTTTTTTCATTGTCTTTTTCTTTTAGTTTTAGTTCTTCTTGCGATTTGTGTGTTGTTTTTCCTTGTTATTTTTTTCATTTTTGGTTGTATATTTTATTTTTCCTTATTTCTTTCTTCTTCGATCTTTTTACTGTTGTTGTTTTTCTCTATCTTGCGATCTTTAGTTTTTCGTTTTTCTCATCTTTTCTTTCTGCAAAAAAATTTTTCTTCTTTTTTGTTCTACTTGTTTATTCTTCACACTTTTCCACAATTTTTTAAAACACTAATGTTCAAATTCATCCAATTTCTTTGTGGGTTTTTTATTTTGTGCTTAATTTTTTTTTTGTTCAACTATCTATTGTGATAATTTTTGTCTAATTTCTCTTGGGGAGGTACGATTCCAAGTATGTACCCTATTTTCTTCATCTCCAATTTATGAATTCTAAGGGCTACATTTCTCTTTTATAATTATTGATGAGTTGATGCATTACTACCTCCATTGTTCGTCATTATGTTGTTGCTCAAGTTTAGCTTTGTTAAAATTTTGCTTACCACGTGTTCGATTAATTTCTTGTGTGAGAGTTTTTTCTCTTTTAGCCGATGATCATTGGCTTTAACCTGCTAACTATGGGCTCTTTGGTCACTCAATTTAGTTGATTTGCTGCATTGAGCAATATGGGCATGTGGTAGTATTAATAGGCATATGGCATGAATAAGAAAAAATTTACATCTTGATGAATGCTTTGTGCTTAATTAATTCTTTAGATAAATTTGCAAAAATTGAGGCTTGAAGGTACTATTGATACCTTGGGCATTATCTTATGCATCTTCATTAAGCAAAATATTTAGAGAATTATCAATAGTGAATTGCTTGCTTTATGTGGTGTTAACTTAGGCAAACGATGGTATTCTGGGTTATTAAAACTTTTCGAAATTTTGCTTTTTCTCTATTTCTTTTGGATGGTATCAAGTTGTGTGAATCTTCCATTTTGGCACTTCATCTTGTAACTATGCATACCCCATCATTTGAATTTTAGGCCTACATTTGATGCTTAATTTATTTTACGGGCAAATTACTTGTAAATGCATGATGTTTGTGAGTTAAAGTTGGCCACTTAGTTCTCAATTCATATCTCTAGTAACCTTCTGTGTTCTCACTTGTGAGCAATGGATCATTTTTTGTCTACAATTGCTTGTGTGATATTTTGGATGATCACCAATGGTTAGGCTATAGTTTGCATTTCACTTGGGTTGTCTTATATGGTTTGACATATGTGGATCTCACTTTGCTTACCAACTGGAACCTTTTATCTATTTCAGCCAAGTCTTCCAAGTTACTTGATATATGTTTCAAAGTTGATTTTGAACACACACTTTCACCCACACTTCACATTTTTACATGTCTTGCTTCTTGTGTGAGTACTTTTTTTTAAAAGATCTCCATTACAAATTGTTCCTTATGTTGTTAGTATCCCTTACTAGAATTTGAGAGTTTTAGACATTTGTAATGCACTCATGCATTTAGCATTTCCATGTGACTTTTTTCTTTGTGAATACCATGTCATTCCATAATGTTCTTTATATTTTCAGTTTGGCTAATACATGTTTCTAGCTATATTGATGGCACTATTGCTAGGGAGTTGTTCATTTGTACATCCAGATACTATTTGCATTTTACTTGTATTGATTCAAGGTATATAGGCTAAAACAATTCGACCTACAGTCTATTGGTTTCCAAAGGATAACTTGGTTATCATGGTTAAGTGCCACGTACCTTGAATCTTAGTGTTTTTATGTCTTGCATCCTTATTGGTGCCATATTATATTCATTTGTAGGGCATGATCTTGTTATGAGTTTCTTGTTTTGTGATTTCCATGTTTACATTTGTACTTGATCATTGAAAGTCCAAGTTATTCTAGGATGCTCCTTTTGACATAACATGTTACTAGTTTGTGCTAATTTGTGTTGCTAAGATTGCTCTGTCAACAGTGTGTTTATCTATTTTATTGTTATAATCCAACTTGTTGAGACATTCAGTTTGCATTTTCCCACATCAGTCTTCATTCATACATTTACTGGCAAACTTTTGACATTGTAAGAAGCCTGAGCCTTTTAAAACTATAATGCATTCATTGATTATTGTCTCTGTATTTCAGGATTATTGAGTTTCACACACTTTAATTATGTTTGCTAGTCTTAAATCCCTTACTTGACGTGGTTAATTCTTTTGCTTATAATTTTGTTGGATGAACCAATTTGTTGGCCTCTGATCACATCCATTCTATTTATACATGTTGTGTTACTATATTGTGCTTCACTTTTTTGTCTCAAAGCATGATCCCATTATTCTGATTTAGTTGTTAATGTTGCCATTTGGGGAACTTATTTGTCCTTTATTTTGTTGACTGCAGTGGCACCTAAAAGGTCTCAAGCTCAATCAGCACAACCTCCATCAAGCCAACCTTCATCAAGTCAACCTCTCTCTACCAGTCCACCACCGAAAGCAAGTCAACCTCCTACCCCAAAAAAGCAAAAGAAATTAGAGGTTCCTAAGGTGCCCAGCTAGGTACCAGAAGATCTCAAGACTAGATATGTCATTCTATCCAACTATCAATATCTTCCCTCAGCTTACTTAGATATGTCTTTGTTGGAGAAGTTGGAAATTAAGAAGGATGTGGAGAGGTTCATTGTTGTTATTAGCTGGGAGAGATTTTTTGCCTGTAGGGAGCTTATGTACCCTAAACTTACTAGAGATTTTATGACCACTTTGAAGTGTAGATTTGGAGAAAATATAATGAAAGAACCAGACAAGGTTGATTTTATATTGGAGGGCACTCACTATACCATGAAGTTTGTTAACTTCTCTTATGCTTTAGGATTTCTAGCTTATGCTCCGAATGCCTTCCTTAACTACAACAAGAATATAGTATGGGAAGAGATCAAGGATCCTCTATCAGATGTGAGATACCAATCTGGGATAACCAAATCCCACGATTTAAAGGATCATTCCCTTAGAATTCTCCATAAGTTTTTCTTTCTATCACCAATGAGCCATGTCAAATCAGTAGGGTAGGTCAACCTTCCAGAGGCTTTCTTCTTGGTTGTAATGCTCCAAGGGTACCGTATTAATGGTGCCTACATTGGTGGAACAAATTAAAAGAAATCCAACAACAACCAACCAAGATGAAGAGAATATCCTTAAGGGTCTAGGTGACAATGTTAGGTAGGGTTGTGGACCATCCCTTGAATAAAGATAAGGCTCTTCCTACTGTGGCCTATTTAGACCAGAAGATGTTGAAGAATATAAAGGTGCTAGTTAAGGATGCCACAACAGAGCATGGAATCAGGCTAATTGATAAGGAGGAGTTTATTAATAAAATGACAAAAAGCTTGAGCAATCCCCCTCGTGCTCTAGACCAAGGACCTAGCACCCTCACCTCTATGCAATATGCTAAAATTATTGCGAGGTTAGATTCATTGGCTACTAAGAAAAATGAGCTCAAGCAAGAGCAGCACCAAATCCTGGTTGCTTTAGGCACATTGATTTCCTGGATGGACGTCCATTTTCCCTCAACTATAGTTCCCTCTCCACCACCATCTCACTTTCAGGATTGATTGCAAGGGGTCCTTTACCCCATTAAATTTTTATGTTCCTCTTTTTATTTTGTTGAGGATAGCAAATTTCTAAAGTGTGGGGTAGGAGAGTACATTTTTTGAGTACATAACAAATGTTTTTTTTAAATGTTGAAAATATAACAAGATGATACTATTTTTGTGAAAAGTGTGAAGATTTTCTTTTGTACAGATTTTGTTGAAGTTAAAGACTAGGTACAGTGCTTGTTTTAGGAAGTCTTTGAACCATAACTCTTTTTTTTACAGTTGTTTAGTTTACAATTTAAGTAGTTTGATATTTTTGGTTTATTTAGTGAATTATTTAGTTAAATTTCAATTTCATATTACTTTAATCAGTCTTTGGTGTTTTAATCTTTTTACTGCTTTATTTCTTTACTTTTATTCTCATTTTTGGTAGTTTTGTCTTTAGTCTTTAAAGTTGAATAATTTGCAGGTACCTCACGGTTAGCAGGTTTTAATGTTGACCGTGATCTATTTGTTGAGTTGTTGTTGCAAATTGCAATTTAGTCTAAGTTTGCCCCATTTATGCTTGATTGAATCAATTTGAACTTAGGCTTAAGAACTGCTTGTTTAGAGAGTTAAGATAGCAAGAGAGTAGTTGTATGCCTTAGCGAGATATTTTTGTGCGATTAGTTTCAACTAGTCATATACTACTCGATTTCCATTTACATGTGCATGTTAGGCTATTTTTATGAAATTTGTCAAAAAAAAAAACAAATGAGTGGGAGCAATTAGGTGAATGAAGGTAGAATAGTCAAAACCTTCCTCATCACCCTTTGAAACAAATTTTCAAATCAGGCAAGAATTAGGAAATAACCTAGGCAACCTTCCTTTGGTAGACACATTTAAAATGACTTTTATCCTACCGTATGATAATTTTTACTATCGTTAGCCCTTTGAGCCACATTGGTATGCTAAATGCATACTACTTTAAATTTTTCTTGATTACACTATTAATTGACCATATACCTTAAATTCCTTTTATCTCCCTTGATTTAGAATTAGCCACTCTAGGTTAGGCAATAAAAGAAGGATTGCATGATAAGTTAGGAATTGAGCTTTTCTTGATAGTCAAGAAAATTGAGAAGTTTTAGAATTCTTAGGTTTTGTGAGCTAAATTTTGAAAAATCTTAAGACATTGATAATTTTGATTATCAAGAATGTTGGTGCCCCATAAGTTTAATTGAAAGTTCATTTTAAAAAAATAAACAAACAATCAGTAGAGTAAAGGTTATGTTACAAAATTATATTTTACTTCCTTACTGCACAAAATAAGTGTGGTGTACCTAGCATTTATGAGGGAGTGTAACTGTTAAGCTAGTTCAAGAGATAGAATTTTCATCTCTTAATTCCTCTACATTTGTGAGTTAGTCAATGTCCTTTGAGTTTCATCCTTCAGATCTGATAGCAAAGGCGGAAAAGTGGAAAAAGTTATTGATTTTCAGAAACTTAGGTGGCAATGTTGGTAGTGTGGCTGATTATGTTATGCTAACTTTATCTTTTCTTTAGAGCAAATACTCCAACGTTCTATTAAAACCTTAATGTAAGCCTTAGTGATCCTGTTTTAACTCTGGGTTATTTAATGGAGATAAGCCTTGAGGTTCTGGTGCTACAGGAGAGGCCTATGGTTGTTTTAAGTTTCAAGAGTAAAACGTTATACAAAATTTTTGCACACTTATCTTTTTGCTCGTTTGTTGGAATTCACTGGTAGTTTTGGTTCTAAAAAGTGATTAACTTGTTTTGGCCTAGCACACATGCACAAGAAATTAAATTTTTTGTTTGAGTGTCTTCTACTAAGTGTTATTCTAGCTCATTTGAGTTTTCTTATTTTGATTCAGAGTTTGAATTTTCAAGTTTGTAAATGATTCATTTTCTTGAGGGAAAGTAAATTCTAAGTATGGGGTAGTTGATAACTTCAATTAAGTGTCTAGTTTTTAGTCAATTTTAGTTTAGTTTTAAGTGTCTTTTTAGTGTATTTTGCCTTGTTTTGCTTTAATTCAATAACTTCTATCCAAATTCAGTAAATCTTATCTTTTATATGTTTTGGATGACTTTTGATGGGTTTATGTGCTTAAATGTAGATTTTGTAGGTACCTTATAGTCAGCAGGTTTTAGTGCTAACCATGACCTAGTGCTTCATATCAAAACACACCATTTCAATTACGTCACGGCCAATATAAATTTAGTGCTTATCGTGACTTAGCCAAATTTTAGCCCTGAAATGAGAAGAGAAGACCTCACAATCAGCAGCAATTGCCTACTAACCGTGAGGTATGTAGACTTTAATCTAGAACACAAAGGGACAATATGTCAAGGTCAGCAGATTTTTTGTATTGACTGTGAGTTGTGCAGTTTTCAATCTAGAAGCAAATCTAAGAGTATGTCAAGGTCAGTAGAAATGACCTAATGATTGTGACCCATCTCAGTCCAGAGATAAAACTTCAGCATGTCACGACTAGCAGAAATTACCTACTAATCGTGACCCATGTCGAGCCTATATATAGTAGAATTTTCTGTTTGGCACAGATCTGCAATTTTTTTAGATCTGGGTTTTCTCTATTTCTTTGTTCTTCCATTCTTTATTTCTTCTATTTAGTAGATAGTTTTATACATGCAAATAGGTTAGATTTACATCAAAATACATAGATTAAACACAAAAATACAGAATAGATGCTTAGTTTCTTCCATTTGGAGCTCTCTTTCATTAGAGATCTAGAAAAGAAGATTGAAGAAGCTTGGGTTCTAGCTGAGGGTTCTTCCTCACACAAATTATGGGTTTCTTCTATCCTTTTCTTACTTTATTTTGTAATGGGTAGTGAGTAGTTAGCTAGTTGTTTGGGGGACCTTCGAATCCCCTATCCTATATGTAAATACTAAATATGTTTTTAGTTTTTATATGGATGAAAAGTTCATTTTACTATTGCTTCATTGAAAGTTTATGGGTTGTTTTCGTTTTAAGTAAATCTCCAGATTTGAATGTATGATTTTATCATATAATTTGGCATGGATGCTTTACTTGAATTCTTGAATGCCATAGATGTTCTACCTTTTATATTTTATCATGAAAGATGTGATTTTGAGATTACTCGGGAATGGGACTCAATGAGTTACAGATTTTGTGATTTTAGAATTAGAGTTTGGAGTAAAAATGAATGGATTTTGGGTTGTTTGGCTCTATAATGGGAATGTAAACCAAACCTAGGATGTTAGACCCATGCTTAGGCTAATCATAGGGCTTGCTTTAGAATGGACATCTTATGAACATAATAGATTGCTCCGGAATGGGATGCTTGGATAGAGAGGGTTATCCCAACTTCATCTATATAAATATTTGATTAATTAAATTCACATTTAGGTATGGGAATGATGACTAAATCTGACAAAAATTTTTTAAGTATAAATTTTCAACTAGTTAATATTTTGATTCCTTGAAATTTAGCAAATTCATGCAATTTTATAATCATTTTATATTTCATTTTCTACATTTGTAAGAGTGACAGCATAAAACACAACAAAATTTTAGGAATTCTTTAGCATACACTTGATTGTCATTATTTGTACCTATAATCCCTTGGGTACAATATTTGTGGGTCTTAAATTGAGCACCCAATATAATTTGTTGATTCAGTACACTTGTTGAGGTCACATCATGCGCCAGGCACTAATCAGAGTTAATCAACTCGTCCTAATCCTGCATGTCCCAAGCGCTAACCGGACAATCAATTTAGGATTAACACATTAAAAAACTAATGTTAACTATCCGAATTAGGATTAGCACATCGATAAATTAATGTTAACTACCTTAACTAGGGCTAAACCATCGATAAGCTAATAATAATTACCCGACTAATTAAGAGACATACTTCTTCAGAGGGTACGTGTATTAACCAACCAAGAGATTTTTGCCTCAGGTACGCATATTTTTCCTTTTACTCTATATTTTAGCTCACTTTGGCACTGTGCACCAGCTCCCCAAAATTAGGGGCAACTGTAAACACCATAACCTGAGGTAGCCTAGATCAGGGTTACTTGATAAGGAGGAAATAGTATATTACTGACAACAAATTTGAATTTCGAAACTCCAATCGTGAATTTCTAACACCTTCTTAAGTGTTTTTCATGATTTTCCAAATGTTTTTAAGAGTTTTTACTAAAGTTGCCTAAAAAGCTTGATTTGGACCTTTAGAGGTGATAGATGGCCGTCTGCCATCTGAGGGGCACTCGTCCATG
This sequence comes from Excoecaria agallocha, assembly GCA_037975025.1. Classification (NCBI taxonomy): domain Eukaryota; kingdom Viridiplantae; phylum Streptophyta; class Magnoliopsida; order Malpighiales; family Euphorbiaceae; genus Excoecaria; species Excoecaria agallocha. The sequence goes on from CM075818.1 coordinate 17,468,849, forward strand.
GCTCCCTCTCTTCTGCATATGTAACACCCCAAAATTTGTATCTGACATGTTTGGCATATTTTAGAACATGAACAGCAATCCTATGATAGTTGTCGGAATAATCAGAGTTGAATAGAATAGCAAAATTTGAAGATATACAAAGGTTAAATGTGCCCAGGCCAGGAAAATCCGAGGATGGGGGACCTAGTGGGCAGAGGGAGTTAACACCAAATTATGAAAATAGATATTAAATGGAGGCCGGTGGTACAATTTGAGGCAAAATTGAGCTCAAATAGGCTCCAAATTAGGTAGAGAAGAATTTTCTCGATCGCCGTAAAGGGGATGACCGAAAATTGACTGGGCTCTAAAAATTATTCTGATCATGTAGACCCATTATAAATAGCATAAATAAGCTATTGGAAGTGGAAAATAAATTTTCCGACAGTTATGAAATTTTGAATTTTGGACTGGCTATTTATGCCTCCTGAGCTGGAAGTATATTGAACAATGATAGAATAACTTAGAAATTTAAGCATAAGCTTCTGAATATGCTACTGCATGCGGGGCAAAGTTTCAAGCCATTCTAATAAGTAGAACATCTGTTTCAGAAATGGGTTAAATTAGAACAAGTAAAATATTTGACTAAAAGTTTGATCGGGACTTTAAAAATTATAAATAACTTCTAAAAGTCACAAAAATTTCCAGATATACCTTAAATTGTATGTAGAATCATTTGGCAATGAGAAAGGAATTTTTTAATAACACCGAAAATTGGCTAATGAGACTGATTTTAATGAATGGAACCAAAAAGGACTCTGATTGAGCTAATAATTTTTATGTAGGCTAAATTATATATTTTAAGAATTATGGAATTAATTTTAGGAGGAATTGAGCTTAGGAAGTGAAAGAGATTAAATTGGGGCAAATAATGGTTACATAATGAATTTTGGGTTTAGAGTTGGGTTAGCCCAATCCACCCAAGATACATATAAAGTCCAAAAATATTTGATGTCCTAGAAAGCTCCTCCATTTTCTTATTTTTTCTAGCTTGACCGAATAGACTCTCACCATTTTATCCATTGATTTCATTTTTTCTCTTCCATTTAATCACACAAATCAAGCCTCCTAATTAAACTTTGGCCCCTCATTTCATTCAAAATCATCTCTAGAATTAATTTCAAGTGTTAGAAGTGGGGAAAAGTGGATAGTTAAGGTTATGTATTAAAACTAAGGATTTTAAGGATAAGGAAGTGGATCCGTGGATTAAAGCAAATGAGATAAAGTTAAAGTGTGGAGATTAAGCTTTTTAGGTAAATGGATACTATATCCCTCAATTTTCATTTATTTAATATATATTTAAGAGTATTTATAGTATGTAAATATGTATGTTATGCATGGATAATTGAAATTACAGTTATAAATATGTTAATGGAGGTTAAAATGGTGATTTGAATAATTAAAATGAAAAGAGAAATTTTATATGTCAGGAACTTAAAAATGATCGAGTGGAGTACTTAGATATACTTGGATATATTTGATGATTTAAGGTAAATTAATTGTGTAGACATGTTAATTTAAGTGCAATTTAGCTTAATTAATGATAAAGGAGTGAAGAATAAAATTTAAGAGTAAAATATTAAATGGCCGAATGATATAGATATATAGACATATGTGGGTATATTTTATAATTTGATGTAAATTTAACTAAGCATTTATAATAATTAATATGTAGTTTAGTTAGAATAGTGATTAAAACAAAAAATAATAAAAAAAGAGACAATGCATGTAAAAGGTCATAGTGGTCACGTTGTAAAATGCATGTAAAAAGGGGAAAACCAAAGGAAATGTAAAAGCATTCAAAAAGGGTCACAATAAAATAATAGTAATAGTAATATAACAATATATAAAGGTATTGATTAAAACAGTAAGAGAAATGAAAGCATCAGTAAAGTATAAATGAAATGCACAAGTTAAAAAAATAGGGGGTGGACTAGGAGATGTGCTTGGGCAAAACGTAAGGTCTATGTCCAAAAAGAGGGTGAATTATATAGTTGGTAAAAATGAGTATAGGGGAATGAAAATTGGCAAATTGTATAGCCATAATAATGTGAACATAATGCCTAATATATATAAAGCGGTAATATTTAATAATAGATAAAGTAGCCCACGTATAGATTAGTAATGTTAGATAATAATATCGTGAGAAAAAAAATTGAATTGGAAGTGTTTAACAAATTAATAGTTAATAAAGATACTAAAAGTATAAATAATCCTAATAATGGTGACAAAAAGTAATGTCAATTCCAGTGTTAGCATTGGTAATAGTAAAAAAAGCCATAAAGGTATAAGTGATGACAAAAAAATATAATAATAATAATATGATGGATAACAAAAATATTTACATTCTAATTATATGGTGTCTATTATTATTACAATAAGAAATTAGAGGGAGGTATCAAATTAGAGAGGTTATACATTTAAATGTAAATCAAATATGTTATGGTGATTTAACGAAATGAATGATTTAATTGCACTTGGTGGTCTAGTAGTGAAACTAGTTCAGGATATAACTGGCTAGCCTTAGGGAAACTTACACCGTGATCCGAATCATGGCGACTCAATTTGGTAGACTAATGACGGTCTACCCCATGTCACGTGCTTTCAAGTTACAAGTACATGCCATGTTCATGTTCAATGATCCTTTAGGATCATTTTACATGTTTGAACCTTTAGGGTCCATGTCCTGAATATCAGGTTTGAACTATGCTAGGGGCAACTCATGAAAACAAGGTAAAAAGTACAAAATAAAGTAGGCCAAGACAAGCTAGAACTTAATAAAATAAAATAAAATTAATAGTATGACTAATAAAAGTAACCATAAAGGGAAGGTGAATATAATGAGTAAGTTAATGATAATGTGGACTAAAATATTCGTATGCAACATGTATATAAGTCACGAAAAGAAGTAAAAGTGTAATTAGATATGGCCGTAAAGAAAACATGTTAGAATAGATAAACATGAGTTAAAGCAAAATGAATATTTAGATTGTAAATATGAACAATAAAGAAACACAAAGGTGAAATAGTAATATTCCCACACCACAAGAGATTAGACAGTAAACCATCACTGCCAAGTTTAAAACAAGGACTAAAGAAAAAAATCAAGCAAGTTAAAAATTATGACGATAACAACCAAATTAAAATAACACCCATGATAAGAATAATATTCTCAGTAACTACAAAAATAAGAACAGAATTGTTGGAATTTAACGGTTACATGCATCACATACATGAGCGGAATTTTAAATTTTTTAACCATTAGATCTGATCTTGCCATGAATACACAATATAACTATATGAAAATAAGAAAAATCACCTTTGATTTTTGTTGAACAGTTGATTTTACTTCGCACCGGGTTGTCGCAAACCACAGTGTCCAAAATCGAACACCTCCAATGAGTAATCCACACTAGAGAGGGGTAAATTGAACCAACAAATTGGTGTTCAACTAGGGCTGGCCGAAATTCCCAAGAGCTAGCTTGGGAAGTGGCGCAAAAGGGAGAGAGTTTTTGGAGAAAAGACTTTCCTTTTGTTTTAATCACTTAACCCTAATTCTCATTAGTTGGCCTTTTATAGTTAGGTTAAAATTCCAACTCCTTAATGAGATTGGGCTCTTTAAAATTGCTGGAGAATTATTAATTGGGCCTCTGGAATTAATTATAATTATTTGGGCTTAATTAAATCCAAATTAAATCTTTTCATAAAAGACCATGCACAAAATCCACAAACTAGGCCCTTTGTGCATCTAATTGGATTTAAATACCCAAATGGATTCCAAATCCAACCAAATTAAATATGTGAGTTCCATAACACTTATGTAACATATATAAATTAATTTTGTCCAAGAAAAAGCCCTCCAAGCCCTTCTGTTTGGAGTTGGCGTGTAGCCCTCTTCTGGAGGGCTTCCTCCAACTTCTTCATTCCTTTGGCCCTTTATAATTTCTCCAATGGTCCTATTAATTATTATATCAGTCCTATAACACTTATAGTAGTCTTATAACACTTATAAGACAATAATAATTAATCATGAAATACATTATTTCATTTAGGTCCAATTTACAGAACATTTCTCAAAAGTTCCGCAGACAATTTTATTTGATCATAATTAATTAAACTCTTTAATTAATTATTATCATATTCTCCTCTCTACCTTTATAATAATATCAAATATTATTATCCTTGTCATTTTACCATTTTACCCTTTTCTCTATATGTGTGTGACCTATTGGGTTCCTATCCATATTGGCAGTATAATATGTAATTGTGAGTTCTATTCAAAACTCACATGATTTAAACTCCTTTAAATCATCTTATCAATCCCTATTGATACTTTTGATACATCATTATACAAGTCATGATTGGCCTCTAGCTAGGCATCATGACTACCCAAATGTCAGGAAAGTCATGTGGTTTGACTGTACCCTTCCATAGAAACAGTTATCGTGCAATTACTCCTTTCACCACTCTTATCTCAATTAGATTCTGAGTATGGATTTCTGTCAAATCATATAAATCTAATTATGTATGTTCTATTAATTTAACCATTGTTCCTAAAATGCCCTTCATGGATCTCCATCCATCTCGGCATATTACTCTGGCCAGAGATTCTTTGAACAAGGCAATTATAGAATCATGCGAGATAACTTCCCTTGTTAAATCTGGGATGGTGAATCCTTTGTCAATCACTCAACTATCTTCAAGTAGGTCATGATATACCCAATCTCCTAACTATGTTCACTCGCAGTTGGAAGTAATTAGTTATGGAGTCAAAGTATACCACTTGCTACTTAAGATAACTTTGGTGATCTCAAGTCTAAGGATACTTGCACAACCGCTATGAAGAGATTCCTCACTGACATAGATTTAATATCCATATGAGGATTCTCTTTGCAGGTCTCCAATGAACTTGTTCCTCTAACAAGCATCCACATGTTAGCTTTGATTATCATCCATAATCACAATTATGAGAACCATTGCTTGAACCATTCAAGAAGCATAACATGTGCTAGTCTGTCCGAATTAACAATGTCCTATCTTGTTAATTCTATGACTAGGGATATTTAGATATTAACACATTTGCATGCAATAGACATCTCACATCATGAACACCTTCATGATTGCCTTTGCACTGTATTTATAATATCTAGGACTTCATTTATTAATTTAAGATTTACAAACTCATGTATTCAAACACAGCATTAATAAATGAATGATGCCTTTTATTAAGAATATAAATTTCATACATATGAAAAACATCCCTATTACATGGGCTCTAGGGCATACTCTCTAACAATCTCCCACTTGCACTAGAGCCAATCACTCATACGTCTTAGACCCATGCTATTTATATGGTGATCATGCTTTATCTGGGAAAGTGCTTTAGTAAGGGGATCCGCCACATTGTCATCTGTGGGAACCCTTTCTATTTTCACATCATTTCTAGCTACTATTTCTCTTATGAGATGGTAGCGTCTGAGAACATGTTTGGATCGCTGATGAGACCGTGGTTCCTTTGCTTGCGCAATGGCTCCATTGTTGTCACAATATAAAGGAATTGGATCAACAATGCTAGGCACCACTCCTAGTTCGGTTATGAATTTTTTGATCCAGACTGCTTCTTTGGCTGCTTCTGAAGTAGCAATGTACTCAGCTTCCGTCGTGGAATCAGCAGTTGTTTCTTGTTTGGAACTTTTCCAACTTACTGCTCCTCCTCCCATTATGAACACATAACTAGATTGTGATTTACAATCATCTTTGTCAGATTGGAAGCTGGCATCTGTATACCCATTTACTTCCAAACTGCCCTCTCCATATACCAAGAATATATCATTAGTCCTTCTCAAGTACTTAAGAATATTCTTGACAGCTGCCCAATGTTCCTCTCCAAAATTGGATTGAAATCTGCTTGTGACACTCAAAGCAAATGTTATATCTGGACGTGTACATAACATAGCGTACATGATATAACCAATTGCAGATGCATATGGTATTCTAATCATGCTCTCTCTATCCTCTAGTGTCTGCGGATACATAGACTTAGAAAGGTGTTTCCCATGCACCATGGGTATAAACCCTTTCTTAGAGAGATCCATATTGAACCTCTTCAATACTTTATCTATATATGTACTCTGAGAAAGACCTAGCAACCTATTGGATCTATCTCTATAGATCCTTATTCCCAGAATATAGGATGCTTCTCCAAGGTCTTTCATGGAGAATTGCTTGGATAACCATATTTTGACAGATTGGAGAAGAGAAATGTCATTTCCCATGATCAATATGTCATCTACATATAGAACTAGGAAGACAATTGCACTCCCACTGACCCTTTTATACACACAAGGTTCATCTTCATTCTGTGAGAAACCAAACTCTTTGATTGTCTCGTTGAATCGTATGTTCCAGCTCCTAGAGGCTTGCTACAATCCATAAATGGATCTTTGAAGCTTGCATACCTTTTCGCCATTTCCTGATGTGAATCCTTCTGGTTGTGTCATATACACATCCTCAGAAAGATTTCCATTAAGGAAAGCTGTCTTCACATCCATTTGCCAAATCTCATAATCATAATGAGCTGCAATGGCTAAAAGTATTCTTATAGACTTAAGCATCGCTACAGGAGAAAAAGTTTCGTCATAGTCAATACCTTCTTTTTGACGATAACCTTTTGCTACTAAGCGAGCTTTATAGGTAACTATATTACCTTCCATGTCAGTCTTCTTTTTCAAGACCCATTTGCACCCTATGGGTTTTATCCCTTCAGGTGGTTCAGTTAAAGTCCATACTTTATTCTCATACATGGAGTCCATTTCGGACTGCACAGCCTTAAGCCATAAATCACGTTCTGAACTGTTCAAAACTTCTTGATAGCTTGTAGGCTCATTGTCCTCTACTACAGTTATGCCTCTATCCGAATCAACGTGAAATCCATATCTCACAGGGATAGAACACATCCTAGTAGATCTTCTAGGATTTTGTGTATAATCAGGTTCAACTGTAATCTCATCATTATGAAATTCAGTTTCGGGTTCAATCGATTGATCATCTTCTATTTGTGGGACTTGAACTTCACCAAGCTCAATTTTACTCCCACTGTCCTCTCGTAGGAGAAATTCTCTTTCCAAGAAGACAACATGCCTTGAAACAAACACCTTTTGTTCTAAGGGATGATAGAAATAATATCCAAACGTTTCTTTTGGATATCCCACAAATAAACATTTATCAGACTTAACATCCAGTTTGTCTGACATTGTCCTCTTCACATAAGCAGGACAACCCCATACTTTCATATGAGAAAGCGTGGGTTTCTTGTTATTCCACATCTCATATGGAGTAACATCAACCGATTTACTAGGAACTCTATTTAACACATAAACAGCAGTTTCTAGTGCATATCCCCAAAAGGACTTAGGCAAGTCCGCTCGGCTCATCATTGATCGAACCATATCTAATAGTGTTCGATTTCTCCTTTCAGATACACCATTGTGTTGTGGTGTATATGGAGGAGTCCATTGAGATAAAATCCCATTATCTCTAAGATAATCCTGAAACTCTTGACTTAAGTATTCTCCACCTCGATCTGATCTAAGTGTTTTAATACTTTTGCCAAGTTGTTTCTCTACTTCATTTCTAAACTCTTTGAACTTTTCAAATGCTTCAGACTTATATTTCATTAGATAGATGTATCCAAACCTGGAATAATCATCTATGAAAGTAATGAAGTAGGAATAACCTCCTCTGGCATGTGTAGTCATTGGACCACATACATCTGAATGTATTAAGTCCAAAACCATTTTAGCTCGTTCTCCTTTACCAATAAAGGGAGCTTTTGTCATTTTTCCCAATAAACAAGATTCACATGTATCAAATGATTCATAATCAAATGATCCCAAATCACCTGACTTGTGTAACTTGGTCATGCGTTTTTCATTTATGTGGCCTAAACGACAATGCCATAAGTATGAGGTATTTAGATTATCATGTTTCATTCTCTTGGTATCCACATTATGTACTTCTTTAATTAAATCAAGAACAAATATACCATTCTCAATGATAGCTTTTACATAAAATATATTGTTCTTAAAAATATAACAACATTTGTCCTTTAAAGAAATATCATAATCGTTCATCAAACGACTGAAAGAAATAATACTTTTGGATAAGGCTGGAACATAATAACAATTATTTAATTCCAATACTAATCCACTAGGAAGAGGCAAATAGTATGTCCCCACAACTTTTGTAGAGATGTTATGTCCAGTAGCTGACTGCAAACATATCTCTGCCTTTCCAACTCTTCTAAAGCTTCTAAGCCCCTGTAGATCATTACATAAATGAGATCCACATCCGGTATCTAATACCCAAGATTGTTTTGAAGCAATAGAATAAGTATTAATTTCAATCATATGAATACCTGAAGTAGATGCAACAGCTTGCTTCTTCTCCTTAAGAGAATCTAGATAGGCCTTGCAGTTATGCTTCCAATGACCATCTTTTCCACAATGGAAGCAAGTTCCTTTGGGATTCTCTTTCTTGGCAACCTTCTTCTTGGAGATCCCACCATTCTTTGGCTGCGCCTTGGTTATCTTTTTCTTCTTCTGCTTCTTGCCTTTAGCAGAAGTGACAACCATGACACTTTTTGGATCTTTCTTAAATGATCCATCAGCTGTCTTGAGCATGTTGATTAACTCAGGAATGGATACTTGGATCTTGTTCATGTTGAAGTTAAGCACAAAAGGTGCATAACTTGGAGCCAACGAGTACAAGATTAAATCTATGTATAGATCATTATCCATAACATAGCCAAGTCTACTCAAATGCTCAATATACCCATACATCTTCAATGCATGAGCAGCAGCTGAAGTGCCTTCCACCATTTTGCAACTAAATAGAGCTCGAGCAATCTCATATTGCTCAGTTCTAGCCTGAGAAGAATAAAGCTCCTCTAGATGCAAAACGATGGTTCTAGCATCCATCATTTCATGTTGCTTCTGAAGCTCCAAGGACATAGCACCCAGCATCAGACATGCAGCTGCTTCACTATCCTCCATGTATTTTCGATAAATGCCTTTGATCTCATCAATGGCATCATCTGATGGAAGTGGTGGTGGATCTTTATCCAAGACATAATGGATCTTTTCAGCCTTGAGAACAATTCTCACTTGCCTGATCCAGTCAGAATAGTTGTTGCCAACCAGCTTGTTATCCAAGATTGATCGTATATTAATGTTTGATGTGCTCATGATGATGACCTAGATGTGAAAAAAAAAAAGATATGAGAGTATGTTCATATATATGTATGCATTAATAAGGTCTTTAATTAATCCATTTACTCCCACTATTTTATTGCGAATTAATAGCCCTCACTATATAATCCGAGAAAACCCGATGGTTTTCTTAGTGGGCCAATATCCAATCCTTGATATGTAATTTGACCTTGACTGTGGTCAACAAGCCAAATTCCATATCCTTGAAAGGTAGGTATCTCTATACCAATTGTGTCTCTACACAACTATTGGATCATTAGGTTATCAACTCTTGATGCATGAATATCATATATGCATTCCCTAATCTTGCCTCTAGAACCATTAGCCTTGACTGTGGTCAACAAATTAATGGGCTAGCTAAGATGACCCATTTAATTAGATTTGAACATATTCGATATAATGTGAGCTTGACTGTGATCAACAACCCACACTATAAAGAACTCTGGTTCTCCTCAAATTAATTGAAGGCTTATATACCTTAGTATTTGTTTGAGGGTTTTAGTTAATTAAGTCTCATCATACATGGTTGGCATACATTGGTATGCATCCTATATCTATCACATAAATATAAGCATACAAATATGGTATAGTTATGGACTTCACTACATTGATTTCCCCGAGCCAAGAGGGAAATCAAAAGGTCATACCTAGGTAGTATGCATGATTCAAACAAGAAAAATAATTACATTATCTTCAAGCTTGTTGGATCTCCATCCGGCCCATCTTGCTCTTTGAAAATGGTCTCCATCTCTATTTCTAATTCTAATCTAAGTAATCTAATTACATATTACAATTTGAAATGAAATACAAACCAAAAACAAGTAGCCGGGACATGAATGTCCTCATTGGGCCAAAACATGCATAATGCTCAATCACATTGGGCTTTGTCCATAACTATCCATCATGCCAACCATACACCCTTATATGCCTTTCTAATGCATAAAGAAATAGATTACTAACTTTGTTTCAACTTTTGAAACTATATTTTGAGTTATTTTAATGATGTGATCAAATTAGATAACTTTTTCCATTTTGGAAACTTTCATTTTAGGAAACCTTTTTGCATGAATGTGTTCTTGTCTTAATAATCAATCAAATTGATTATTAATTAATTATAAATTGATTATTTAATTAATTAATCATATTAAAAAATTAAAAGAATCAATTTTGGGCTTAAAACAAGTGTAGGCCGAAACCCACAGAAGAAAAACCCTAAGTGTGTTCACACACAAACTAGTTTTGTGTCATTTGGACCATTTGGGCCTTTTGGAATGAGCCAAGCCCACTCCAGCCTTAAAACCCATTAATAAACTTAATTAATGTTTATAATAGTTAATTTAAATCAGCTCCTTAGGCCCACCAAGTCATTCACTAATTTAAACCAAGTCCGTAAACATAATTAAGCCCATTAAGTGGTTTTAATGAATTAAAATTAATCAAATTAATTTAAGGCCCATTTTAATTAATCCAATTAATTAAAAACACTTTAATATATCATATATATCAGATTTAGAAGATCAAAAGTCGTTCTAACCATGAAGACATCAAGAACACACGAAGAACACCAATTTATTGAACTTTTCGACAAAACTAGTTTTCATGCAAAACTTGTTCGATTTTAATTCCGTTCGATCCTACGGCTTAATATCACATATTAAACACATAAAATATCATCTAAATGATTTTTAAATGGATCCATAAGAAATTAAATTAGAACAGCCCCTACATAACCTAGGGTTTCACGCCAAACCCTAATGGGTTTCTCGCCAAACCCAAATCATTTTTCTTCAAAAATTTCGGTTTTGTTTCCACCAAATTTATTTGATCACAAATACATCCAGAAATCAATATTTCTCATTCATGAACAATTAAATCTCATATTTTAAAGTTCATGAAATAAATAAATCAAAATAAAACAAAACTTATTCCGCAGAATAATATAGAATTGTATATCCATGGCAAAACCTGGCTCTGATACCATGTTGGAATTTAACGGTTACATGCATCACATACATGAGCGGAATTTTAAATTTTTTAACCATTAGATCTGATCTTGCCATGAATACACAATATAACTATATGAAAATAAGAAAAATCACCTTTGATTTTTGTTGAACAGTTGATTTTACTTCGCACCGGGTTGTCGCAAACCACAATGTCCAAAATCGAACACCTCCAATGAGTAATCCACACTAGAGAGGGGTAAATTGAACCAACAAATTTGTGTTCAACTAGGGCTGGCCGAAATTCCCAAGAGCTAGCTTGGGAAGTGGCGCAAAAGGGAGAGAGTTTTTGGAGAAAAGACTTTCCTTTTGTTTTAATCACTTAACCCTAATTCTCATTAGTTGGCCTTTTATAGTTAGGTTAAAATTCCAACTCCTTAATGAGATTGGGCTCTTTAAAATTGCTGGAGAATTATTAATTGGGCCTCTGGAATTAATTATAATCATTTGGGCTTAATTAAATCCAAATTAAATCTTTTCATAAAAGACCATGCACAAAATCCACAAACTAGGCCCTTTGTGCATCTAATTGGATTTAAATACCCAAATGGATTCCAAATCCAACCAAATTAAATATGTGAGTTCCATAACACTTATGTAACATATATAAATTAATTTGGTCCAAGAAAAAGCCCTCCAAACCCTTCTGTTTGGAGTTGGCGTGTAGCCCTCTTCTGGAGGGCTTCCTCCAACTTCTTCATTCCTTTGGCCCTTTATAATTTCTCCAATGGTCCTATTAATTATTATATCAGTCCTATAACACTTATAGTAGTCTTATAACACTTATAAGACAATAATAATTAATCATGAAATACATTATTTCATTTAGGTCCAATTTACAGAACATTTCTCAAAAGTTCCGCGGACAATTTTATTTGATCATAATTAATTAAACTCTTTAATTAATTATTATCATATTCTCCTCTCTACCTTTATAATAATATCAAATATTATTATCCTTGTCATTTTACCATTTTACCCTTTTCTCTATATGTGTGTGACCTATTGGGTTCCTATCCATATTGGCAGTATATTATGTAATTGTGAGTTCTATTCAAAACTCACATGATTTAAACTCCTTTAAATCATCTTATCAATCCCTATTGATACTTTTGATACATCATTATACAAGTCATGATTGGCCTCTAGCTAGGCATCATGACTACCCAAATGTCAGGAAAGTCATATGGTTTGACTGTACCCTTCCATAGAAATAGTTACCGTGCAATTACTCCTTTCACCACTCTTATCTCAATTAGATTCTGAGTATGGATTTCTGTCAACTCATATAAATCTAATTATGTATGTTCTATTAATTTAACCATTGTTCCTAAAATGCCCTTCATGGATCTCCATCCATCTCGGCATATTACTCTGGCCAGAGATTCTTTGAACAAGGCAATTATAGAATCATGCGAGATAACTTCCCTTGTTAAATCTGGGATGGTGAATCCTTTGTCAATCACTCAACTATCTTCAAGTAGGTCATGATATACCCAATCTCCTAACTATGTTCACTCGCAGTTGGAAGTAATCAGTTATGGAGTCAAAGTATACCACTTGCTACTTAAGATAACTTTGGTGATCTCAAGTCTAAGGATACTTGCACAACCGCTATGAAGAGATTCCTCACTGACATAGATTTAATATCCATATGAGGATTCTCTTTGCAGGTCTCCAATGAACTTGTTCCTCTAACAAGCATCCACATGTTAGCTTTGATTATCATCCATAATCACAATTATGAGAACCATTGCTTGAACCATTCAAGAAGCATAACATGTGCTAGTCTGTCCGAATTAACAATGTCCTATCTTGTTAATTCTATGACTAGGGATATTTAGATATTAACACATTTGCATGCAATAGACATCTCACATTATGAACACCTTCATGATTGCCTTTGCACTGTATTTATAATATCTAGGACTTCATTTATTAATTTAAGATTTACAAACTCATGTATTCAAACACAGCATTAATAAATGAATGATGCCTTTTATTAAGAATATAAATTTCATACATATGAAAAACATCCCTATTACATGGGCTCCAGGGCATACTCTCTAACAAGAATAATATAGTTGATAATAGCAGTAGTGACTGGAACAGTATAAACTTTATGTTACTCATTGAAAAAGAAAATACATAAATAACACTCAACAGAGTGTATAGAAAAATATTTATATGCATGCATGTATGTGAATAACCAAAATAAGATTGGTAGGACTTAAATATAAAATGACCGGATTCTTTTTATTATTAGATGTAATTAGATAATTAATGAAAGCTTATGGCATAATGCAAGTAAATAAATAAATAAATAATAATAATAATAATAACAAGGATAACAATAAATATTAATGACTAGGACAATGGCCAAAAATTTATGGTAACACTAAGGAAAATAAAACGATGAGGACAATAATAATAACAACTGAACAAAACCTTAGGATAAAGTATAAGTTAGAATAAATGATAAATTGTTATTTACAAAGTATCATGCGAACCTAGTTAACGATCATATAATGTGTAAATAAGAATGCTTGTGTGCTTGCATATGTGTTTTAATTATGGAAAGTTTGAGATATGTATCCACCACTGGGCATTTCGATGCTCAGCGCATAGTTGATTGACTACGTGCAAGATAAGAAAGCAGAAAGTTAAAGTGGTTGATGCTTCACGGGTAATTAAAGACAAGGATGAAAATCAACACGGCATGTATATGTGCGTTTTGGAGATATAGAAATTCTATAGGTACAAATTTATAGTACTTAGACTTATACTTGTGTAATATTTAAATATAATTATATTATATGAGGATTATGTTATCTATTTATGAATGATATTTATGTTTAGGAAAAAAAACTAAATGTAACACCCTTATACCACTGTACGCACAATACAGTGGTATAAGGGTGTTACATTTAGTTTTTTTTTTTTTGGACTATTTGGTGTAGCAATTGTAACTATCCTACTGTTTTAACATCGGATCACTATACATACAATACAATGGTATAAGGGTGTTACATTTAGTTTTTTTAGACTATTTGGTGTAGTAATTGTAACTGTTATACTATTTTAGTATCCTATTATTGTACGTACAGTAAAGTGGTATAAGGGTATTATATTTAGTGGTATCAGAGAAGGTTTAGGCGATCCTAAGATCATAGTATTTAATTATATTAGAGTGGATGGAGGATTAAACTAAGATATGTAATAGTCCAAGAAATTAGAAAAACTAGGTTATGTATGGTCAGAAAACTAAAACAGCAAGATGGTAGAATAGTTATGGTGTCAGTTGACGTATATATATATATATATACACACACACACTTTTAATAAGGACAAGCTAATTATTTATAAGGGATAATCAGTTAGTTTTGCTGCTTCTTAAATGTGAGCAGGAACAAATAATAAGCTATAGACACAAGTACAAAATAATTGTTCCATGAATTTAAATAATAAAATGTACCAAATTTTGCAATCTATTAATGACATAAGATAAAAAGAGAAGTAATCAATCTTACAGTAAGGATAATAGCTAAGTGTAAGTATTATTACAATACACAAATATAAAGAACTGTGTATTATGCGCAGTTGTATATATAAGATATATGTATGGCATAATTGCATAAAAGCCGTACATGAATTAGTACATATGCATATGCATGTATGTATATGTTTCAATATATATATATGTGTGTATGTATGTGTGTGCATTTATTTCATACAGTTATAATGTGGAGCCGTTGGGTCACGGCAAGTGATCCCTCCACCATTCAGGTATTGTGGAGCAATAGGATCGCGACAACTGGTCCCTCCATTATTTACGAACTATGAAGCTATTAGATCACGAAAAGTGATCCCTCCACCTCGGTGGGTTAGCTAGATCACATTAAGTTGTGGTCCCTCCACCCATTCATCATAGAGTTGTTGGATCACAGCAAGTGGTCCCTCCATTTACATATGGATTATGGTGGGCTAGCTAGATCGCATTAAGTTATGGTCCCTCCACCACGGTGGGCTAGCTGGATCACATTAAGTTGTGATCCCTCCACCTATACTAGGGTAACAAGATTGCATCAAAAGCGCGGTCACTTCAGTCTACGGACATCATTAGGATCCCATATTATATATATGTTGTAAGGTATATGCAATACAAGAACAGAAAGACATCCAGGGCTGATTATCTAATTATATATTTTTATTTTTTCATTTGGTATTTATCTATTTATCTAATTAACCATTTTTCAACAATAGATGTGGCCATATCTACAGATAGAACCTAGATAGTTTCTCATTTTAAGGAAATTTTGAGGATGAAATTTTATTAAGAGGGGAGAAATGTAACACCTCGAAATTTATATTTGACATGCTTGGCATATTTTAGAGCATGAATAGTAACCCTAGGACAGTTCTTGAAATAATCAGAGTTGAATAGAATAGGAAAATCTAAAGGTATACAAGGATTAAACGTGCCCAGGTCAGGGAAATTCGAGGATGGGGGACCTAGAGTGCAGTAGGAGTTAATACTGAATTATGAAAATAGATATTAAATAGAGCCTGGTGGTACAATTTGAGATGAAATTGAGCTCAAATAGGTCACGAATCAGGTAGAGAAGAATTTCCTCGATCGACATAAAGGGGTTGATCGAAAATTGACTGAGCTCAAAAAAAATTTATAGGGCTCTAAAAATTATTCTGATCATGTAGACCCATTAGAAATAGCATAAATAAGCTATTGGAAGTGGAAAATAAATTTTTTGACAGTTTTGAAATTTTAAATTTCGGACCGATAGATTATGCCTCTGGAGCCAAAAGTATACTGAAAAATGATAGAATAACTTGAAATTTTAAACATAAGCTTCTAAATATGCTAGTACATGCAGGGCAAATTTTCAAGCCATTCTAACAAGTTGAACATTGGTTTTAGAAATGGCTTAAATTAGAACAAGTATAAGGTTTGACTAAAAGTTAGATCGAGACTTTAAAAATAGTAAATAACTTCTAAAAATCACCAAAATTTTCAGATCTACCTTAAATTATATGTAGAATCATTTGGCAATGAGAAATGAATTTTATGGTAACACTGAAAATTGGTTAATTGGACTGATTTTAATGAATCGACCCAAAAGGACTCCGATAGAGGTAATAATTTTTATGTAGGCTAAATTATATATTTTAAGAATTATGAAATTAATTTTGAGAGGAATTGAGCTTAGGAAGTGAAAGAGATTAAATTGGGCCAAATAATGGTTAAATAATGAATTTTGGGTTTAGAGTTGGGTTGGCTCAATTGTTTGGACCAAGCCTAATCCACCCAAGATACATATAATGTCCAAAAATATCTGATGTCCTAGAAAGGTCCTCCATTTTCTTCTTTCTTCTAGCTTGGCCGAATAGACTCTCAGCATTTATTCCATTATATTCATCTTTTCTATTCCATTTAATCACACAAATCAAGCATCCTAATTAAACTATGGCCCCTCATTTCATTCAAGATCATACCTAGAATTAATTTCAAGTGTTAGAAGTGGGGAAAAGTTGATAATGCAGGTTATGAATTAAAATTGAGGATTTTAAGGATGAGGAAGTGGCTCCATGGATTAAGGCAACGAAAATGAAAGTTAAAGTGTGGAGATTAAGCTTTTTAAGTTAGTGGATACTGTATCCCTCAATTTCTATATATATATATATATATATATATATATATATATATATATATATATATATATATATATATATATATATATATATATATATATATATATATATAATTGTATGTATAGTATGTAAATGTGTGTATTATGCATGGATAATTGAAATTAAAGTTATAAATATGTTAATGGAGGTTAAAATGGTGATTTGAATAATTAAAATGAAAAGAAAAATTTTATATGTCATGAACTTAAATATGACCGAGTGGAGTACGTTGATATACTTAGATATATTTCATGATTTAAGGTCAATTAATTGTGTAGACATGTTAATTTAAGTGCAATTTAGCTTAATTAATAATAAAAGAGTGAAGAATAAAATTTAAGAATAAAATATTAAGTGGCCAAATAATATAGATATATAGATATATGTGGGTATAGTTTATAATTTGATGTAAATTTAACTAAGCATTTATAATAATTAATATGTAGTTTAGTTAGAATAGTGATTATAGCAAAAATAATAATAAAAAAAGAGAAAATGCATGTCAAAGGTCACAGTGGTCACATTGTAAAATGCATGTAAAAAGGGGAAAACCAAAGGAAATGTAAAAGCATGCAAAAAGGGTCACAATAAAATAATAGTAATATAACAACAAATAAAGGTATAGATGAAAACAATAAGAGAAATGAAAGCATCAGTAAAGTATAAATGAAATGCACAAGTTAAAAAGGGGGGGGCAACTAAGAGATGTGCTTAGGCAAAATGTGGGGTCTATGTCCAAAAAGATGGTGAATTATATAGTTGGTAAAAATGAGTACAGGGGAATTAAAATTGGTAAATTGCATGGCCATAATAAAGTTAACATAATGTCTAATATATATAAATTGGTAATATTTAATAATAGATAAAGTAGCCCACATATAGATTAGTAATGTTAGATAATAATATTGTGAGATAAAAAATTGAATTGGAAGTGTTTAACAAATTAATAGTTAATAAAGATACTAAAAGTATAAATAATCCTAATAATGGTGACAAAAGTAATGTCAATTCTAATGCTAGCATTGGTAATAGTAATAAAAGCCATATGGGTATAAGTGATGATAAAAAAATAAAATAATAATAATAATATACTATATAACAAAAATATTTATATTTTAATAATATGGTTTCTATTAATATTATAATAATAAAGTAGAGGAAGGTATCAAATTAGTGAGGTTATACATTTAAATGTAAATCAAATATGTTATGATGATTTAACGAATTGAATGATTTAATTGCCCATGGTGGTCTGGTAGTGAAACTAGTTTAGGATATAATTGGCTAGCCTTAGGGACACTCACACCGTGATCCAAATCATGGTGACTCAATTTGGTAGGCTAATAACGGTCTACCCCATGTCACATGCTTTCAAGTTATAAGTACATGCCATATTCATGTTCAATGATCCCTTAGTATCATCTTACATATTTGGATCTTTAGGATTCATGTCCTAAATATTCGGTCCAGACTACGCTAGGGGCAACTCAAGAAAACAAGGTAAGAAGTACAAAATAAAGTAGGCCAAGACAACCTAGAACTTAATAAAATAAAATAACATTAATAGCACGACTAATAAATGTAACCATAAAGGCAAGGTGAATATAACGAGTAAGTAAGTTAATGATAATGTGGACTAAAATATTCGTATGCAACATGTATATAAGTCACGAAAAAGAAGTAAAAGTGTAATTAGATATGGCCGTAAAGAAAACATATTAGAATAGATAAACACGAGTTAAAGAGAGATGAATATTTAGATTGTAAATATGAATAAGAAAGAAAAATAAAAGTGAAATAGTAATATTCCCACACCACAAGAGATTAGATAGTAAATCGTCACTGCCAAGTTTAAAACAAGGACTAAAGAAAATAATTCAAGCAAATTAAAAATTACGACGGTAACAACCAAATTAAAATAACACCCGTGATAAGAATAATATTCTCAGTAACTACAAAAATAAGAATAGAATAATAAAGTTGATAATAGCAGTAGTGATTGGAACAGTATAAACTTTATGTTACTCATTGAAAAAGAAAATACATAAATAACACTCGACAAAGCGTATAGAAAAATATTTATATGCATGCATGTATATGAATAACCAAAATAAGATTGGTAGATGGACTTAAATATAAAATGACTGGATTTTTTTTATTATTAGATGTAATTAGATAAGTGATGAAAGCTTATGGCATAATGCAAGTAAATAAATAATAATAATAGTAATAGTAACAATGATAACAATAAATATTAATGACTGGGACAATGGCCCAAAAATGATGGTAACGCGAAGGAAAATAAAATGATGAGGACAAAAATAATAATAACTGAAACAACATTAGGGTAAAGTATAGGTTAGAATAAATGATAAATTGTTATTTATAAAGTATCATGCAAACCTAGTTAGTGATCATATAATGTGTAAATAACAATGCTTGTGTGCTTGCATATGTTTTTAATTATGGAAAGTTTGAGATATGTATCCACCACTAGCCATTTCGATGCTCAGCGCGTAGTTGGTTGACTATGCACAAGATAAGAAGATAAAATGTTAAAGTGGCCGATATTTCACGGGTAATTAAAGACAAGGATGAAAATCGACACGGCATGTATATGTGCGTATTGGAGATATAGAAATTCTATAGCTATAGATTTATAGTACTTAGACTTGTACTTGTGTAATATTTAAATATAATTATATTATATGAGGATTATGTTATCTATTTATGAATGATATCTATGTTTAGAGGAAAAAATTTTTTGTTTTTTAGACTATTTGGTGTAGCAATTGTAACTGTCATATTGTTTTAAGATCCGATCACTATATGTACAGTACAGTGGTATAAAGGTGTTACATTTAATTTTTATTTTTGGTCTATTTGGTGTAGCAATTGTAACGGTTATACTTTTTTAACATTCAATCACTGTACGTATAGTATAGTGGTATAAGGGTGTTACAGCATGGGCCAAATAAGGGGCATTTTGGGAACTCCAGGATTTAGGGCCGAGCGATGGTCACCTTTCATTGAGGAATGCCCGTCCGTGGCTCGAATTTCAGGATTCCCACGTTTTTGGAATTCAAAAAAGGGGATAATGTTTTAAAGGATTTTATTCAAATTTCTTGGTGATTTATCTTCAGATTTGGAGAGTTGGAGTTGGAATCCAACTCCACCTCTAACCTAAGTATAAAATCTAAAAATTTAGGAGTTTGAAGAAGGAGGAATCTTTTTTTTTTACAAAGAGCCAAACTTTAGAGAAGAAGAAAATAAATTTCTTTCTCTCTCTAAGGTTGTCGTTCTCTAACAATCTCTTTGATTAAAACACACAAATACTCAAGATTTTCATTAATATTTTTGAAAATAAATAATCAAATCGGAGTGGAGATCTGGACTATAAAGACTTTTAAGTTAGAATATCTCTTGAGGGTAATATTCTAGGCTCTTTCTACTTTTATCTTCTTTCTCTCTCTAGAAAGGCATGCATAAATCATATGAAATTTACTGGAATATTTGTGTTTAAATGTTACATTTGATTTATTTGTATGCTTATATATGATACAAGATGAATCTGAATTGAATTGGCATATTAATGGTGTGCTCAAAATAAGATTCCTCCATTGTCGTAGTTTTAAGCTTTTATTCTCTATTCTGTAAATTTATACTTTAACATGTTTTAGTTGAATTTTAAATATGATTTTATGTTAGAAAACTACCTTAGCATAGTTTAGGGCCTGATAATTGCATAATTCAGGTTAAAGTATGTTTTGTATAATTGTTTACATGATTTAAACCCCAAAAATTGCATTCTGCTTCAACCAGTCGTGGCGGACCGAAAAAAAAACTTGACGGACGCTTGTTTGTCACACGCCAGGCGGTACATTGTAAGCCTTCCTCTCGTTCCATCCTTCGCTCTAGGTATGGGCATCCCTCACCTACTTTGGGAGTCCATGACTAAATTTTTGGCATATTTTTATGTATTTTATATGTTTATATCATTTATTTGATTTTTGTAATGTTTAAGGTATTATTCTACACTATTCATATCTATATGTGGTCGTTTCCTATACTATATAAGTGAATTTATAATTAACTTTGTCACATTTATGGTGATTATTTGCATGGTACTAATCCATTTTCCTTTGGCTTTATTTTTGTGAGTATCTATGATTTTGACCATTTGGAGGATTTTTCGAGAGGTGCATTTCATTGGGATTTGTGACCCAGTCGATCGACAACCCTGGTCATTTCCCTCAATTAATTTTTTTATTGCATATTTTATCTTTTATTCTAATTGCATTTATTTATTTTATGTTATTCATTTATTTGGTATGTATTTTTTAATATATTATTATTTCGGGGATGTAATAGGTAGTAAAAAAGAGTTTTTATCCACAATAAAAGAAAAAGTCATTTAAAATGTTTTCTATAGAATCAATTGGTTTTTTTCCTTCAAAATATGGACCAATGTCTAATTTTTAGCCCAAATTCACAAGAAATAAAAATTAAAATTTTTGTGAAATATACATGAGGGAACCAATGTTCCCAAACCCAACTAAATACCCTAATTTATGTATGTGTACTATTCTACTGTTATTGTTGGATGATTTGCTAATGTAATAATTTAAGTAAGACTTTATTTTTGAGTACTTGTTTACTGCTTTCTTTGCAGTGATTGGGATATTTATTTAATTCTATCACTTACATCGTGTGAGAGAAGAGAAAGGATTAAATGTAAAACTTAATTATAAAATAAACACCGAACCAAGATGCCTAATAAGAGTGAAGTCCCGAACACCAATCTCTGTTTGGGCATCAAAAGGTCAAGAATCATTTCCCAACATTTTGTTGGGTGGCAAGTCTATGACACCTACCTCTTTTGGGTGCATCATTAGATGCCTTCGTGTGTTGACCACCATCCATAAATTGGATTTAATCCCTCTTCATGGCGAAGTGGCCAACTCATGACTAAAAGTGAGCCTCCTCCAGCCTTGGACCCTAAAAGTAGGCCTCTAAGAACCCCAACTAAAATCAAGGGATAGCTCCAATGTGCATCACAAGAAGATAAAGGCTTTTTAGGCTATATTATAAACAAATGAGTGTAACAAAGAAAATAAACATGGCACCCATTAAGCATACCTCATTAGGCTCAAAATGGCTAACAATGGACAAATATGCATATAGGGTAGTTAAACAGTCTCAATATGGCTCAACAAGAAAAATATGTCTAGGTCACTTTCTAAGTTATTTGAGTTGTTTCTATACTTCAAAGGATGATGAGGAAGGTAATAGTATCCTAAAATTCCTTACTTAATTACTTTAATACACTGGTGTTTCTTCTTATTTCAAAATTGGTCTTAGTGTTAAAAATGTGGAAACTAACAAATATAGTTCAAGTTGAATGCTAAACTAGCCAAAATTCCATTAAACAACATGCTTGCCTTAATGCTAAATAGAGATTCTGATCATTGCACATTCTAAGTTAAAGTTCAACATGTTTAGCTTTGAGAATAAACTCAGGCGAACTAAGTTTAGTGCAAACTAAATGAAACTTGAACTAAACTATATCATTAGTACAAACAAAAGTAGAAAGCAACTTAAAAACTACCATAAGATTAAAGAGATAAAGCATTAATATTACAACTAAAAACATCCTAAAATGTTGCTACTATTAAAGTTACAATCAAAGCAGTACACTAAAAACAAGAAAAGATAACTAAATATAAAAAAACAAAAAACACAAACTTTCATAAATGAAGGGGAGATGTGAGATTTCTACTTCCTAAATTTCCTAAGTAAAATTGACCTTAGATAAACTCTACCCCCCCCCCCTCTACAAAACCTCGCTGTCCTCAGCAAAATATAGCTCAAATCACTAAGGTGGTGGTGGGAACCAATCCCAAAAATGTGTGGTGAAATGCTCAAAACTCTTTTGCATATCATCAATACTTTTTTGCGAATGGTCTATACACCCTTGTTGCATATCATTCACTTGGTTCATAAAGGCCACCATTTTTGGGGAAGGAGCCACTTTAGCTGCAGACAACACTTGATCTTTATCTCAATTTCGGACAACCGTGATCAAGTGGAAATATTCATCTTTATCTGTCCAATGGCGATGTGGCTTTTTGCACAGCAATTTCATATTCTTCAGCAATGTAAAATCAATGTATTAGACTTCACCAAGAGAGTCCTGCATGTCCAAATGGTGTACCGCTTTTTCCATAATAGTGGCAATCCAACCCAACAAGACTTTGATGGCATTTGGTTCCCGCTCCAAATCATCTATCTTACAGCATAAAATATATAACCCATTTAGTCGGATACCCTCAACCATACATCACAATATAAGGCGCTCACCTACATTGATTGCACCTAAGCCACCAAGACAATTGTAGAAGTTGATCGATAAAAATCGATAGAGAACCCGCAATGCATGACTACACAAGGTGTAAGCCTTAGTCCGGCTAGAGCTGTATGCAATCAAATTAGCAAGATCTCAAATTACTGCCCAGTTTTCACTCGGTGTGGAATTTGGCAAGTCCTTCACACCAACCAATGGGAATCCAAAATGCTAAGTGAGCTCAGTAAAAGCTAAGGTGTAGCTGACCAAGCTTGAAATGTACAGTGCCACAGTGTTCCTTATCCTTAAAGTAATAACTAAAAGAATAAAGAAAATCCCTTGCAAGTGTAGGATACACTTCAGGCATCTTTTTGATAAGGGTACCCCAACCAATATTGCAAAGCAACATCATAAATTCAATCCAAAGATCATGAGCTGTAATGTTAAGAAATAGACTATTCAAATATATTGGATTCACATAAGTGGTCGTACCAAAATACTCATAAAGTTTGATATGATCCTCATCCATATAAGGCGGGATATGTAAGCCCGAAGAACTAAAAGCACCAACATGCCTTGTTCTCTTTGGAGCCACTGTATAATTCAACATAGCACAAGTAAGTGTCTAATTCAATTGCACCATCAATACCAAAACATTATTTCAAGTGGCTAACAAGTGGATATCAAATGTGGGAAGACAACCATGCCATATGAGATTGATTACAAATGGTTAAGACTAAGAAAAATGAAGCAAAATAATTGAACTTAGTCATTGAGGCATTTCATCAAACATGTGGTGTGCACATATTAACTAAGCTAATTTGAGAACAATCTCAACCCAAAATCAAGCCAACAAGTGAAATAAAGCTTCAATTTCTAATAATAAGTAAGCTAAGAGTAATTAGGATGCAAGTGAAACATAAATTTAACTCAAAATTCAACAATAAACCCAAATCCAATTCAAACCAAGTAATTTATGTATGGAAAATGAGAAATGAAACAAAGTAAAGACCACTTACTTAATAGAATGAGGATGGAAATTAAGACAAACTAAAGCTTGAACTTAAGTTCCTTGGTGGAAGGAATGTTAGTCTCAAGTGAGGGAGAGCAAATTTTAGTGAAAATGGGTGTGAGGCTCAGTGGAGGAAGTGGGTGAGGGCATTTATAAGGTTGTTCCGAGGTGAAGAACATGGCATGGGAACAAGAGGGCCCTCAATGGAGGGGAAAATTCCCTTTACTGAGGAGATGATTACTGGACAATGAGGGAAAAGACACATAAAACTCATGTATCCCTCGGTAGAGGGAAATTTCTCTCTACTGAGGAGATTTCCACTGCGCACATCAAATAAGGTCCCTCAATGGAGGGAAAAATCCCTCTACTGAGGTGCTCCTCTTAGGAACTCCAAGAGATAGCCACAAAATCCAATTTTTTCTCTTTGTTAACTCATATCTCATACTTAACTTAACCCTATTGATTTCCCTCACTTGTTAACTCTCACTTAATTCTAAATTACCAGTTTAATCAACTCAAAGTACCCAAACACTTTAGCACACCAAAACTCTAATTACACCCCGTCTTGAACACTTAGCCAAATACAAACCAAATCATTAATAGATTAAATAAAAAATAAACATACCTATTAAATTGCACTTCAAATACACACCACACTATGAATAACAATAACTCACCCTTTAATTCATGAATCAACAAACAAACTTGAATAATAAAAACAAAACACACTTTAATAAACAAAAACACACTAAAGAGATTAAAAAAAAACAAAATTGCACAAAGTTAGAAAATAAAGTTCTGAATTTATTAAGTCTTTAGCTAGACTTTGTAGAACTACCTTACTTATTCACCGGTGTCTAGTAAGTGTACTAGATCAGCTAGTAATATAGGAAAATAAAATTAAAAGCCTAAATATCGTACCCAAGGAAACATGGATTGTTAAGCAAGATATCTATATTTGAATTAAATGTATCTGAGATTGTTTCCTAAGTTTTTGAATTGAAAGCAAGAACTAAACTAAATTAAACCAAAACAAAAACAAAAACTAAACTAACATAAATTAAATACAGAGCAATAACTAAAACACTTCTGCTAAAGGAACTATCCACCTCAACTTCTATTGCAATGACTCAAATCAAAAGTAACACAAGTGATTATGGAAAAACTAGTATAATAAAAACAAATATATTATTCAGAATATCATTCTAAGCATTAAATCCTCTATTTAGGAACAATCTAATACTTAGCATAAAGATTCGGTTTTAAACTCCTAAACCTTCATTAAACTCTTTTTCAAGCAAATTTAAATTCAGTTTATTCTTAGTTCAACTTTTCTTAATCTTAATCCACTTTTACTAACATACAACTATCTCTATTTAAGAACATAACCATACATCAATATCAATGAATTAACCCAAGAACATACATATCATAGATCATAATTAAAATCAATTATCAACCATTTATCAAATACATTAATAATCAATCCAATAACAATCAAAGATAAGAAATTGCTCAAGAACTAAGAATAATCAAACTTGCATTAAATTAAAGCTCAAACTAAGTCATTACAATAAAAGTATGAGGGTTTAAATTTCCCTCAGTAAAAGTAAGGAAAACTACTTATCGAACATGATTAAAATGAAAGAAAAACTAAACTAAAGAGATACAATACTCATGAAGCTTCAAACTTGTTCTTGATGCTTTCTTGGAACACCAATAGAAAGCTTAAGTCTTTTAGAGAATTGAAAACTAAGAAGAAAAAAAAACTAAGCTAGAACTGCTGTACAATTAAAAAGAACGAAAACTAGGGCAAAACTAAAAATAAAATTCATAATTCATTCCATGCCCCCTATTTAAATCTTTTTCTTGTCCGATTTTTCAACCTCAAATCCTCTATTAAAGATTGTTTACAATATTTGCTCCCTTCCTATCTTATTTCAACCCTTTAAAAAGTTATGATTTCCAACTCACTCAAATTAATCAATTCTAACTCAAAGTTGTTTTAAAACCATGCATAAAAATATGAATCCTATAAACTAGTTACAAAACATCTCAATTGTACCATGAATCATAACTCACTTAATTAAAGCTCTACATTGCACAATCAATCTTCTTTCACTCAAAACTCAATTCAAACCATGCCGAAGCAAAATGTAAACCATTAAATCAATTGAATTATATCAAAACCACTCATAATTTAGCAAATGAATATTTCTCCCTTTAGTTCATAAAACACACAAATAGAATAAAAAAGCACACCTTACCAATGAAAAACATACTCATAAGCATAAATCAACATTAACTTCAACTGAGTTATAATACCCATTAATTAGCACCTAAAAACCATATGAACTGTTTAATGACCCTAGAAGAACTTAGTAATTTAATTACAATGACTAAGCACAAATATCATTAGTAGCTTCTTTTTTCAACCTCTAACTGTTAAAATCATGAATTGATGGACACAAACACAACAACTTAAGAATCATGAATTAAACTATAAAATCCTATGAAACTAGACAAAGGACAAGATAACTACTAATAAAAATAAACAAAACACAACTCATAAAAAAATTTTAACGATAATTTAAATAGAAGGGTTAAAAGAGTTTTGGTTTATTGAGTCCTAGCTCGACTCATGTTACACTCTGGAAGCCGAGCTTATGATTCGAATATTGGTCTCTCTAAACTTTGCTTCTCATGTTCTCCCATCAATAGAAGAAACTTGTCAAAGTTCACTAAAGCTGAAAATTCCATATCTTCAATAAAGTATGACTCCTCCTTTGGCTCTTTAAAAACAAACTCTACCAGCTCTTCTAGCCTAAATAAATTCTTCAAGTGGACCGAATTCAGTGCTTCTACCTGAATATTGAACACTTCTTGCTCCTTTGGTGATAAATTCTCTACAAAACGTTCAAACACACCTTCCAAATAAACAAATGACTTGTCTTTAAATATGAATTGCCTCTTTTCTACTTCATGCACCCCAAAACAAGATACTTCTTTATCCACCATTAATGCATGATTCACTTCCTCCTCTTTACCATCGTCACTTTGAATTTTCTTTGAAACACTCAAGAGTTCGGGTTTTTATTCCAACCTTTCAATTCCTTTTTCTTGCTCCCTAAATAAATTCTATTGACTATTAATTATCTCCTCTTGATTCCTTAACTTCTCCTCTTAAATTCTAAACTTCTTCTGTTCAATTCTAAATCTAGCCTCCCACTCTTCTATTTTAGCCCTAAACTATTTCTCCCGACTTTTAATCAGTTCCAAAAGAACTTGATTTTTTGAAGTGGTGGACTCATATGGTATCCATGGAGAGTAAGAATCATTAAAAGGTGGTAAATAAGAATTCAGTGAATATGTATGCAAGAGCTCAATTTCCTGTATTTTTCTCATTAAACCATTTAATTGTTGTCTCAAAAAGAACAATTCATAATCTTGGACATCATCTTGAATCATCTTGAAAAATGTCTCAGAATTTTCCTACAAAGAATAATCACCAAATCAAAAACAAATAAAAAAATCTCAGACTAAACTTAATCACAGATATTGAACAAACAACACCATTGTTCCCCGACAACGGTGCCAAAAACTTGATCAGTATCTAGCAAATGTATCAGATCAGCTATTAATATAGGAAAATAAGATTAAGACCCTAATATCATACCCAAGGGAACATGGATTGCTACGCAGAATATCTATGTTTGAATTAAATGGATTTGAGATTGTTTCCCAAGTTTTTGAATTGAAAGCAAGAACTAAACTAAAGTAAAGCAAAATAAAAACAAAAACTAAGCTAACATAAATTAAACACATAGCAATAACTAAAATACTTCTGTTGAAGGAACCATCCACCTGAACTTCCATTACAATGACTCAAATCAAAAGTAACATAAGTGATTATGGAAAAATCAGTATAATAAAAATAGATATCTTATTTAGAATATCATTCTAATCATTAAATCCTCTATTTAAGAACAATCTAATACTTAGCATAAAGATTCGATTTTAAACTCCTAAACCTTCATTAAACTCTTTTTCAAGCAAATTTAAATTTAGTCTATTCTTAGTTCAACTTTTTTTAATCTTAATCCACTTTTACTAACATACAATTATCTTTATTTAAGAACATAACCATACATCAATATCAATGAATTAAACCAAAAACATGTATATCATAGATTATAATTAAAATCAATTATCAACCATTTATCAAATACATTAATAATCAATCCAATAACAATCAAAGATAAGAAGTTGCTCAAGAACTAAGAAATAATTAAACTTATATTGAATTAAAGCTCAAACTAAATCATTACAATAAAAGTATGAGGGTTCAAATTTCCCTCAGTAAAAGTAAGGAAAACTACTTACCAAACATGATTAAAATGAAAAAAAAAATAAAATAAAGAGATACAATACTCATAAAGCTTTAAACTTGCTCTTGATGATTTATTGGAACACCAGTAGAAAGCTTGAGTCTTTTAGAGAACTGAAAACTAAGAAGAAAAGAAAACTAAGTTAGAACTACTATACAATTAAAAAGAACTAAAACTAGGGCAAAACTAAAAATAAAATTCATAATTCATTCCATATCCCCTAGTTTGGTGCCTTAAGTACGCTTATATAGCCTCCAAAGAAGAAGTTTATGTGCCTTGATACTTCCTAAATGAGAGAGAAATTGAGTTTTAATGAAATAAGAAGTCTTTTGTCAGTAAAACACAACACACACTCAGGAGAGTGGCTTTGATCACTCGGCTGAGTGATTGAATGCTCAAGAGAGTGACTTCTTCACTCGGGAGATTACTTCCTTCCTAGAGAGAGTGTGTGTTTGCCTTGGGTGAGTGACTAAAACACTCAAGAGAGTGTCAAAGCATTCAAGAAAGTGATAAAATCACTCAGCATAGTGATCCTTAGCTGCTCTTCACGATCTAATTGCCAATTTTTCCAAAATTATAGCTTTGCCCCTTAACTTCTCCTTTCTTTAATTTAACCCTTTTTCCTTTCAATTTAGTCCTAAAAAACACCAAAACTAACAATTAAACCTAAAAACACACAAACTAACTAATTAATCCTAAAATCAACTAAATTAACTAAATTAAACACATAAAAACACACTAAAAATAGTATAATTCACACTAATCACTTATCATGAAAAACCAAGGTTGCCTTAGCAACCTCCATATGAGCAATATGATAAGGCTTCAATCTGTGGCTATTAATTGTGTATTCATGACCATCCTTTGGATTTTTGATGGTGACCACTCCAAATGCATTGCTCGAAACCACTTGATATGGTCCAAGCCATCTAGACTTAAGCTTACATAGGAACAACCTCAATCGACTATTATAGAGCAAAACCAACATTCTGGGAACAAATTCCTTTGAAGTTAGCCTTTTAACATGCCAACGCTTCATTTTCTCCTTGTATAAGGCAGCATTATCATAAAACCATGATCGAAACTCCTCCAATTCATTGAGCTGCAAACATCTTTTTGCACTTGCACTTATCATATCAAAATTAAGCAATTTTGTAGCCCAATATACCTTATGCTCTAGTTTGACCTGTAAATGACACGTTTACCCAAAAACTAACCTAAATGGGGACATGCATATAGAGGTCTTAAATGTAGTTCTATAAGCCTAGAGAACCTCATCTAGCTTTTAAGACCATTCTTGTCTAACATTATTAATAGTTTTCTCTAAGATTGATTTCAACTACCTATTTGACACTTCATCCCATAAGTAATGCCTTGCATCCGCCTTCAACATCTTCTTTTATTGCCAAGTAAGGTCCTTTAGAAGGTCCTGCAAGAAAATTAGCAATGTCAGCAAACCAAGGGGTCAAAATTTTACAAGAATAAATAACACAAATATGTTCATCAGGAAATAAGTCAGAAATTTCTCCCTTTTCCACATAAGCATGATCCAATCTAGATAGATGGTCAGCTACATAATTTTCTGCTCCCTTTTTATCTTTGATCTCCACATCAAATTCTTGCAATAGTAAAACCTATCTTATAAGTCTCAGTTTAGAATCCTTCTTTATAAAAAGGTGCCTAAGAGCCACATGATTTTACTACACTATGACTTTGGTACCGAGGAGATATGGCTTAAATTTTTCAAATGAGAACACCATGGCCAATAACTCTTTTTCTATGGTAGTCTAGTTCACTTGTGCACCGATGAGTGTATGACTTACATAGTAGATAGTATGAAAAACTCTCTCCTTATGTTGGCCTAAAACCACTCCCACTGCATAGTCACTAGCATCACACATAATTTCAAATGGTAAAGTGCAATCCAGTGATGCTATGACCGGTGTTGTGATTAAATTTTATTTTAATAAGTTAAAAGCCTATAAATACTCATCATCAAAGTTAAATGCAGCATCTTTAAGCAGTAAATTGGAAAGTGGCTTAGCAATTTTTGAAAAATCCTTAATAAACCGGCGATAAAAATTGACATAACCAAGAAAACTTCTAATACCTTTAACACTCGTAGGGGGAGCTAATTTATCAATAACATATACTTTTGCCCTATCTACTTTAATTCCTCTTTCAGATATTTTATGCCCTAGAACTATACCTTCCCTCATCATGAAATGACAATTTTCCCAATTGAGGACAAGATTAGTTTCTTCACACCTTTTCAAAACCAATGCAAGGTTAGATAAACAAGTCTCAAAATCACAGCCATATAATGTAAAATCATCCATGAAAACCTCCATGAATTTTTCAATAAAATCATGAAAAATAGCCATCATACACCTTTGAAAAGTGGCAGGGGCATTACAAAGACTAAAAGGCATTCTCCTATATGCAAATGTGCCATAGGGGTATGTAAATGTGGTCTTTTCTTAGTCTTCCGGGACTATAAGTATTTGCATATACCTTAAATAACCATCTAAAAAGTAGTAAAATTTATTTTCTGCCAACCTTTCTAACATTTGTTCAATAAAGGGTAAAGGAAATTAATCCTTCCTAGTGGCATTATTTAACCTCCTATTGTCTATACACACTCTTCATCTCATCACTGTGTGTATAGGAATGATTTTATTTTTTTCATTAGTCACTACAGTCATACCGCCCTTTTTAGGCACAAATTGGACCAGACTAACCTAACTACTATAAAAAATAGGATAGATAATACCTGCATCAAGCAATTAAAGCACCTCCTTTTTTACAATCTCTTACATTGTTGGGTTGAGTCTCTATTGGAATTGTACCACCGGTTTGAAATTGCTCACAAAAGCTAGGGCTTATTCCCTTTAAGTCGGATGTCTCCCAACCAATGGCTCCTTTATACTTCTTAAACACCTCAATAAGCATCTTTTCCCCCCAAACCTATAAAAAGTAAAGAAATCATTACTAGTTTTGCATTGTCCTCTAAAAATGCATATTTTAAATGTAAAGGAAGAGTTTTAAGTTCAAAAATATTTTCTCCCTTTGGAGGAACCGAATCCTCCTTTGTATCTTCCTTATTGTACTCTTTCTTTAACTCCCTTATCAGCTCCTGCTCTTTTTCTTCTCTTTGTTCCTTGCTCTTTAGGTGCATTAAAAACCCTTGAAGCTCGTCTTCCAACAAAATTTCTTCTTACTTCTCATCGACATAGTCTTTAACACCATCTATAAAACAAATGAATTCCTCAAAATCATAGGAAGGGTGAAGCATCATCTTGTTAACATTAAATACCATCTCTTCCTCATTAAATATCAAGGTCACCATTTGCCCATGCACATCTATCAAAGCTTTTACCGTGTTCAAAAATGGCCTTCCTACTATTAAAGGTACTTTCCTATCCTCTTACATATCCATTACCATAAAAATCCACCAAAAATATATAATTCCCAACTTTCACTAACAAATCCTCAATTTTTCCCTTTGGCCTCTTCACGGATCTATTCGTTAATTGTACTGTCATTCGAGTTTCTTTGATGTCGCACAAATCAATTTCCTGCAAATAGAATAATGCATCAAATTTATACTTGAACCCAAATCACATAAAGCATGTCCAACAAAATTTCCTCTTAATTCACATGGAAAAGTAAAGCTTCCTGGGTCTTCTAACTTTTCAGAAATTTTTTTCCTCAAAATAGCACTACAATTTTTAGATAATTGTATAGTACCTACACCCTCTAGCTTTTTTCTTGTTAAAACATAGCTCTTTCATGAATTTAGCATGCTTAGGCATGTGTGATAAAGTTTCAGCAAATCAACTTCTTAAACATATCCAGAAATCTAGCTAATTATTCATTATGTTTTTCCTTTCTAGCAAAAGACGGATAAGACAACTTAAACTCATCAATATTAGAAATAGATTTTAACTTACCTTTACCTTTTTCCATAATAGTAGGCACTTCAGTATTAACATTAGGATGAGAAATACTTACCTCCTTTGTTGGTTCCATAAGTTGTAAAGAATTCTTACCTTTCTCAATCTCTTTTACCTCTTTTCCACTTCTTAAGGTAATTGTTTTTGCTTCTTCTTTAGGGTTACAATCCACATTAGATGCAAATGTACTATGAGTTCTATTAGAGAGAGATTTTATAAGTTACCCAACTTGAGTTTTTAGATTTCTAATGGAGGCATCTTAATTTCTCATCCATACCTCTTGTGATTTCCATCTAGCATTTTGACTTGCCATAAATGTGGATTGTGTGGTCATAAAGTTAGCAAACATCTCCTCTAAGTTTAGCTTCCTATCATGATTAGGTTAAGGTTTTGGTTGGGATCTTGGTGGTTGGTAGGGTTGAGCTTGGTAAGTGGATGGGTAGTGTGCTGGTGCTTATTCTTGATATGGTTGTTGAGTGTTAGTATGAGGGGCTGTGTTTTGATGAAAAGAGGCCCTAGTTTGATGTCGAGGAATAATTCCATTCTCTCCAGGAAATGTTAGGGTGATTTTTTCACCTAGGGTTATAAGTGTTGCTATAGGGATTCACCGCATTCACATCCTCCACTACTGTACCTATACCCTTTTCAATCTTGTTTTCAGCTGTCACTTGTGTTACCCCATAAGTATCACATCCTTGAGACAAAGCTAACACATTATATACCTTTAAAACACTTAACTCCTTCTTCAATAACTCCATCTGAGCTTTAAGCATTGTAACTTCATCAATACTATGCACTCCTTGCTTTTTTATGTGGTTCTTATGTTTGCCCATTAAGCTTCATTCGTGGCCATCGCATTAAGTAGTAAAAAAGCTTCCTTAGGTATCTTATTCATTAAACTTCCACATGAAGTTGCATCTAGAAGAGACTTGGTTGCTTGATTCACACCTGCATAAAAAGTAGACATTAGTTAACGCACTGTAATTTCATGGTGTGGAAAACTTTTTAAAAGTCTCCTAAATCTCTCCCAAGCCTTATAAAATGGTCCTCATAAAACTATTGGAAATTATAAATATTGTTTCTAATGATGATTGTTTTAGTTGGTGGGAAGAATCGAACTAGAAACTTCTCTTGTATTTGCTCCCATGATCTTATTAATTAGCTTAGTAGCATTTGTAACCAATCCCTTGCCTTATCGATAAGAGTGAATAGGAAAAATTTTACTTTAATAGCATCTATAATACATTTGAAATTTGCACTGTATCACTTATTTCTAGAAAAATGTTCAAATATTGAGCTAGATCTTTAATCTCTAATCCTGAGAACTAGTTCTTCTGGACCATGGTGATGGTAGTAGGTTTCAGCTCAAACTGATGATTTTCAAGTAGCATTATAGCCTTGTGCTCCTCATTCCACCTAGGAGTGGCATATTCCCTTATAATACTCGATCTCATCCCATTCCCTTGGACTTGATCATGCACAACTGGCCCTCCGAGTAAAGGTTGATCTTTGAGGGAAGGGTCATTACGTGGTGGATCCACTAGGTTCATATTATCTCTCTATTATCGTCTTAGTCTACGTAATGTCCTCTCAATCTCAAGGTCAATAGGTAAAATCAGGTCATATCTTACCATGCATTATTGACACCTACAAATAATAAAATGAATAAAAGAATAAAGAATAGAAAGAGAAGAAGAGTAACACATAAAATTCACTTTAAAATCTAAAATAAATGCCAGTCCCTGGCAACGGCACTAAAAACTTGACCAGTGTCTAATAAGTATACTAGATCAGTTAAGTAATATAGAGAAATAAGATTAAAACCCTGAAATATTAGACCCTAGGGACTGTATAAATTATGCATTCTAGATGTTAGAGTGAATAATGTGTGAAAGAATTTCCAAGTTTTAGAGTGATGATTAATTAACTAAGTTAAAAATAATAACTAAATAAATAAAATAATGAAATTAAAATCGCAAATTGTAAAACCAAAAATAGAACAAGATTGTAAAAGGTGGTAAAAATTCAATAATAAAAATACTTCTACTAAAGGAACTATCCACTTCAACTTCTATTACAATGACTTGATTAAAAAATAACACAAGTGATTATGAAAAACCAGTATAAAGTTAGATATCTTATTTAGAATATTATTCTAAGCATTAAACTCTTGGATTATAAAAAATCTAATACTTAGCATATTGATCCGATTTATAAACTCCTAAACTTTCATTGAATCCTCTTTCAAGAGATCTAAATTCAGCCTATTCTTAATTCAAAATTCTTAGTCTTAATTCTACTTTTGATTAACACAGAATTACCTCAACTTTTTAGAACATAATCATGCATTAACTTGAGTGAATTAAACCTAAAACATGCAAATCATAAGTCATAGATGAAATTGACACTTAACCATTTATTTAATAGATCAAATAGTAATTCAACTTAACTTAAGATAAGAATCAACTCAAGAACTAAGAAATAACACACTTGCATTGAAAATTAAGCACAAACCAAGTCATTACAACAAAAGTATGAGGGTTCAAGTATCTCTCAGCAAAAGTAAAGAAAACTACTTACTATTCATATTAAAAATAATTGAAAAACTAAAGTAAAAGATTACAATACACAAAAGGTTGTTAGCTTCTCTTGAAGTCTTCTCAGAAAATCCAACAATAGCCTCCAAACCCTAGGTTCTTGTCTTCTTCCAAAACTAGGTCAAAACTTTAGTAAAAATTTACCCTCCTTCATCAGGTGTTTATGTTGCTTAAATACCTTTGAAAAAGAAGAAAACGTGCTGTCAATTAACTTCCATTTCCATATAAAATAGAAAGTATATCGTATTTAGGACACTAGGCCTTGATAAAGGAGAAAACCTTTTCCACTGGGGAGATTGATTTTTTTGTGATTCTTAGTTGGCCTCATAGAGGGAGAAATCCCCTCCACCAATGAAGGCTCCTCTGTGCTTCACGTTTTCATGCTCTCCTCGGTAAAGGGAGATTTTTCCTCCACCAAGGTGGGTCATTCTACACTATAACGTTTTAACTCTTCCAAAATCTTTACGCAAGCTAATTTCCTCCTTTCTCCAAGTAATTTTTCCTTTTCTCCAATTAAGTCCCTAAAAACACCAAAATAATACAAATAAGTCCACAAAATTAAAAACTTCGAAATTAAACACAAAATTAAACAAATTAACACTAAAATATCATATTAAATACATTAAAATATACTAATAATATAGTCATAATTCAAGTTATCAATAGCTGATAGTTAGGCAATGGATTTTTAAGTGCCATGGAAGATATTAAGTTAAAAGTGCTTACAGATGTCTTCATGAAAAACCCAATAATTTTACAGATTTGATGAATCCTACTTACTAGCAAAAATTCTGGAATTTGATGATCCCTTCTAAAATGAAGAATTTCATATGGTGTGCCCTTTTATCTTGCCTTTCTGTTCGTGTTACTCTACTCTCTAAAGGTATAGATGTTGAATTAGTTGTGCACTTGTTTATTTCTCTTTTCTTGAATGATGTAAACCTTAGATTTGGTTTTATTAAAAGTTATGTGAATCGAATGGCTCATACTCTAGCTAAAGCTTTCAGTTCTTTGTCAAACCTTATGTTCTGGGGCATACATCCCCCATCTTGTATTTCTTTAGTTTTAGAAGCTGAATTTGTTTCTCAGTAATGAATTGGTTTGGTTGTTAAAAAAAACAACATATAGGGAAAATTTTTCAATTATGATTGTATTTTATAATTTTCATTAGTTAGCCAAAAAATATTAATTAATTAAATAAAAAAAACTAAACTGTTGGATTGATTAATTGAATTTAATGGATTAGTTAATTAAATCTAATGTACTGATTAATAGTTAATAATTTTAATAAATTTATGTTAATGGAATTTTGAAAAATTTTGATAATTGAGCAATTAAGTGGTCCATATTTACCTTTACCAATAGCATTCGGCCTGCTTCATCTAAAAAGTTGACATGTAGTATCCATTTACAAAATCTAGTTATCTCTAATTCTTTAAAAAAAAAAAAAAAGAACATTTAAACATAATAAAATTGCATTTTTATTTATTGAAGAGTCAATTTTTAATTAAAATAGTTACAAACATTTAAATATTAAAATATTTTTATCAACTCCAAATATTTACAATTTTATTCGTTAAAAATTTTAAAAATTTAAAAAATTATATTTTTATCAAAATCAAAAATTAAATTGCATAATTTAAAATATAAAAATTATTTAGTAAATATATTAATTTTTAATAGAAAATCATATCGATTATAAAGTGAGATTGGTAGACTCAAAATGAAAATCACCGTTAAAAAATTAAAAAAAAAACTTTTTTAAAAATTTCATTTTTATATTGGAATTTTTTCACAAATGCCACAAAAAAGAAAAAACAATTCATATTTGCACGCCCACATTTTATATCTTTCATATATACCATTTTTTCTTAATTATTATTTTTTATATTTCACCTTTCAAAAATGCTTTACGTTCAAAAATAATATTTTCTTTCAATAATTACATAAAAAAAACTTTTTTTTACTACAAAATCAATGATTTTGGAATTGTGAATCTTAAGAACTCTAAATCGATACGAAAAATTGAAAATTTTCTAGAAAATAAAAATAACTTATAAGTGGCAAATGGATAGGTTGGACGGGTTTGGGTTGGATCATTAATGAATAGATTATAAATAGGTCAAAAAATATATATTATAAATTGATTAATATTCAAATGAATTGTATGAATTTGGATAAATCAATTGATTTAATGTAAATTATTATAAAATTTTTTATAAATAGACTAAACTTTTGAAATGAAAACCATACTAAAATGATCAAATATATCAAATTAAACAGAATAATTGATTCACGATCAGATTAATTTTAATTTTCTCTTATTATTCTATATTGAGTATTAACATGAAAAAATAACAATTCTAATGTGTACGTGTGCGCACGTGTGTGTGTGTGTGTGTATATATATATATATATATATATATTACTTATACTGTGATCATTTAAAACTTTACTTGGATTTTTTTATGTAATTAATATTTTCAGTAAATTACCAATTTTCAGTTATCAATTCAATTCATGATGATAGAATCAACCGAAGACACGAGAAACACAATGCCGGGGCTGGGTTT
The DNA here is from genome assembly GCA_037975025.1 of Excoecaria agallocha. NCBI lineage: Eukaryota > Viridiplantae > Streptophyta > Magnoliopsida > Malpighiales > Euphorbiaceae > Excoecaria > Excoecaria agallocha. The sequence continues at coordinate 17,506,732 of CM075818.1, forward strand.
CCACGTGTGTTTTGTTGTTCTTGGTGATCCATGTACGGTGTCATGGGTGCGGCTTTGTTTAATGATTGCCTTTATAATTATATACTCCATTCCATGTCTTCGTCTTTAACGAATCGTTTTTGGAGTTTTTATTATTATTATTATTATTTAACTCGATGATTGGTTTTTAGAATTTAAGATGAAATTTAATTTATTTTTTAGAATTTAAAGAAATTTAATTAATTAAACACCATGATGAGGAGAAGAGAGGCAGAGAAGAGAAAGAGATGTTAGGATTTTGGAAAGAAATGAAAAGGAGGAAGAAAGAGAATTTTGGAAAAAATTCAGTGAATACAAATCTAATGGGTTAAAAAATGAATTGAAACAGTATTGGATTAATCATGTGAGTATTTATTTAGATTGAATTGAATTTAGATTTTTTTTTTAACAAATTTGAATTGAATTTTGGATTTAAGTCAATTTTGGCACCTCTAAAAATAAGATTATTATGCAGCAAATATCGATGGATGTGGAGAGCATGTGCTGCTTGGATTAGCTTCTTGTGTAAAAGTAGATTGTTGCTTCCATTTAATGAATTGAGGAGTAATATATTTAAGCAATACTTTGATTTTGTATCTTCTACACTTTTTTTCAATCGTACGTCAACCTCTTGGAGTCTTACTCCAATCGTGCATTAGGAATATAGCTACGTTATAATGCTCCAATACCGATTACAACATCATCTTTCCTTTCTGTAGATTATGTTAATAATTAAAACCATCCCAAAATTTCATCTATTTCTTAGTTAAAACCCTTTAAATGAAATATTTTTACAATTGATTCCCTCGCAACTAAAGTCCTTTATTATATGAAATTATTGTGAATTTCATATGATTCATTTTCGTTTTCCTTTTCCTTGTATTCTATATCTCCATTCTTCACTATATAAACTCTATATCCATTTATAATATATTAATTCAAATTTACCTAATTTAATTACTACTCAATAGATTTATGCTTCCTCAATTTTCGAGGTCATGTAATTGTATTATTACAGTCATGGGGAGGGTTGTGCAATCGGCACTGATCATACCACTTTCATGCACTTTGCTTTTTCTTCTTCTTCTTCTTCTTTTTTCAAATATATATTCTGTTATAGTTTCAATTCATTAAACGTTAGTAATTACAAGTGGTATCAGCCAACATCTCCAAATCTTACCCATCAAAAGAATTATTTTGATGAAGTCTTTTTGAGTTATATACACTCATATTGAGTTTTGGTTTTCTTTTTACGTTGTTTGGTACCCACACGTGGTACATTTGATATTTTGGATTGGGAATTTCTTTGCTGACCAATTGTATGAATCCATCACCCACTGTGTGGATTCGGTTTTATTGTTATTATATTGTTAGTCGTATACAATGTACAAACATACAGACATCATAGAACGTGTTTGTAGTACAGGAAACAAGCTTTATTTAAATATATGATGGGTAAACATGACGAAGTTACAGGAGTCAGAATACAATTGAGTGGACATGCTTGTATAACTCTAAACTGTCTGCTGCTCTAATGAATTGTATTGTTTATTGAATGTTGATCTGTATTTGATGTAAATGGATTTGAGATGACTGTATTTTTGAGTTCTAATGTCAGTCAATTATGGATTGCATATTCTCATGCCAGATTTTCTATGGCACATATGACTAAACATCCTCAAACATGTCGCGAGGAACTTGTGGTTGGTGGGGCAACAATCCTTTCAGTTTTACTAAAGCTAATTTGTTCTGTCAGTAGAAGCATACCTTGATCAGGAGGTATTTAGGCATGCGCTCTCAACTCCCTGCAACCTTATTGCCATCAAGACTTAACTTGAAGAAAGGCAAGACATTAGCATTTGGAAAAAATGTTCTTTTCTTTTGTATAATATAGAAGAGAAATATCACACAAACACAAAGAGATGGAATAGAGGAGCGAACCTAAGTTGAGTTGGCAGCGCAAGAACATGAAGAAGAAAATTGGAAATGGGAATTCTTTGACTCTACTGTGATTAATATGTAGAAGCTGCCATGCCCCTCTCTTCTTTCACAGGGACCATGTTTCTACCCATTACATAAAATAACAGCCCAACTGTGGCAGCCAGATTGTTCTTATGAGTGAAATTATGGAGAGCAGAGGTGGTTAATGTTGCATTTTTAGGATTCTGAGAAATTATGAGCCTGTTCACTTACAGAAAATTGCTTCAGTTTTCAAAAAAAAAAAATTCATGTAAAACAGAAAATAGATATCATATTTATTTTCGTCAGTTTTCTAAAATAAAAAACATAAAATGAATTTTTTAGGGTGTGTTTACTTGCAGAAAACAGAATACTGCTTTCTGTTTTCTTAGAAAATTGGAGTATTTATTTATTACAGAAAATTTGAAAAATGCGTTCACCTGTCAACAAATGAAAAATTATTTTCTTGAAAATAAAAAAATGAAAAAACATGTTTATTTATTCAAAATAAAAAATATTCTCTAAATTAAAAAATTAAATTATATATTATTAAAAAATTAAATTATATATTATTAAAAAATATGTATACTCTAATTTTTAAAATTAAAATAAATTTATTAAGATGATTCAATTAAATTTAATATTTATAAATTAATGAACATTGAATTAAAAATATATGAAAGTAAAGCCCCTTGAATAAATTTGAATTTATGTAACTGATAGGATAGAACATTATCAAGAAATATGCAAATAAGATATGAAATATAACAAATTAGGTAAAGAAGTCAAAATAATTTGAGGCAAGTACCATCAACAAAGTTGAAGACTCGTTATCAAAATTCAATAGAGCATGAAAACATAACATAGAAAGACAATGCAAACTCATTATTGGCAGTGCCAACACATTCTGCAGCAAGTATGGGAATCATGCAGGTCGGACTCTAGATTTCAACTAATTAATGAGACCATTTACCTTAAAGTTTGTGATAATAGCAAAAGGGACCCGAATTTGCAACTCTGCATGCACAATGAATACCATTGAAAAAAAAAATATGTAGGAACATCAAGCATCGACCCACAAACAAATATGAATATAATAAATATGACCTTAAAAAAACAGGTAAAAACAATTTCTAACTCAACAAAGTAAGAAAAATCACAAAACCAAACCATTGATCCTCCTACATATATGCCAATTCTCAAAGCTAATAGCTAAGGAAAGAAGCCACTTCCCAATCTCCAAAATAGGATGCAGTAACTCCTGTATATGCATGAGATATATTAAAAATATATATTATATTATGAAAGAAAAAAAAAGTCATACTAAATACTGCAAATATCAAATTAATTTCTTTTTATAACTTTGTCAGTAAGAAAAAAGAAAAGGCAAAACCTATTTTTAAGTCTTTGAACTTTTTCCAGAATATTTTGAATTCATTGAAGATCATAGCATATAACATCCAAAAATAAAGAAACTTAAAGAAATGGACACCAATTCTATTACTCTTCTCCAATATCATCTCAAACTAAACAGGGGATCAAACCTTACTAGCATCTAGAGAGCCTAGCACATAACCAGAGTTGATCACAGTGGTAAAACATGATAATATTTTAATGCCCAAAAAAAGATAACAATTGCTTACTCATGTACAAAAAAAAAACATTTAACATAATAAATTTGATATAAGATACATCATCACTAATTTAAGTGTATCCCAATTTGCCCAGATTCCACAGCAGATTTTGTACAATAGCTTACAATAGAGTGTTATATATATCAACTGAAGAATACAAAACTCTTAATGCAACAAGTTCTCCAACAACGGCAACAGGTCTGTACAACAGTGTGTATATATATGACATAGTGACACACTCCATAATACCTAGACATGACTGTTTTGATAACAGAAAGAGAATCACCAAGAGCATTAGTTATATCTCTTGGACTGCAGAAGCTGTTTCCAATCTGTAAAATAAAGTGATTTATAAGATCAATACCTCATAAAATGACTGCAAATTTAACAAACGAATCAAAATTTGTCACATACCTCATTAGTGAGAGCAAAAAGTTCTTCAGCGTCCTTAACTGTAAACCATCCAAAATTACAAGCATTCTATCAAGTGAAACAAAGTTAACAAAAAGATTATAATAGAGATTAAATGGTATATAACATGTGAAGCAGCAGGATGTGTAGAAAGAAAAAAAAAATGATCAACTATAATAAATATTAGTTTTAAACAAACTTCTTCCAGACATGAATAATAGTATATACAGTGTGTTATACTAAATCAAAACATTACATACATATTGAACAGTGTGGATTATTTCAATGGACTGTCCTACTTCTTGGCTGTAAATGCAACTTGGTTTAGAAGTCAAGCTGAAACAAGATAGCATGTGTCATTTTCATAGAGCAATCAATACGAAGATTATTGTGTCTTATCCTCTGCATAGAACAATATACGCCTTCATTCTGGTTAAGAATTCTACACATAAAAGTTTTTTTAAATCAAAGGTGGAGAATTACTAAAAGATCTATAGCATAAAATGAATACAAGGTAGGGAGAGTAATATCCTAAGCATTCACTGAGTAGGAAACAAAAATGATGAAACAAATAAGAAATGAAATTGGGAATTCAAGTTGTAATGTAGCAGTACCTTAGACTTAAATCCATTTACTTTTAATTATCTATTACGAAGGACAGCAGCCACTGAACTGAGGTTACTTCTCACTAACAATACTACTTTACTGGTCACACAATCCAAATCGCTTTAACATATCATCGGTTATCACGCACAGGAAACAAAAAAAATATACCACATTTCAAAGCTTAATGGAAAAACAAATAAAATTATCCACTCACCTTGCTATTGAAAAAACAAACAGCAGCTTTTCTTTGAAGCACAAACGTAAACAACCAGATAGAGATTATGTTACCTGCTAAGAAAATCCACAAAGCAAGAATTAACATCACAAACGTGAGAGATAAAACAATGAGAGAAAGACTGAAAACAAACCTCTGTACCCAATCTCTTAGCAAATAAATTTGATTTAAATAAATAAAATCTTGAAACAACTGCCGCACATCTTTTTTAAATTTTAGATTTGGTTTGAGTAGGAGAATCTGAAAGAAATAGAAAAACACCGGCTGATTTGAGGGAGATTAAATAGGAGAATTAGTTGCAAATTAAATAGAAGAATTGGTTGGAGATTAAGTAGGAGAAATGAGCTGATTTTTCTTACTCTAATCTTCTTCTCAAATCTTCAGTAGAAACAGAATTAATAAACCGAAGATTTTCACAGCAAAACAATTTTCCTTCTCTCTCCATATCGTCCAATTTCGACTCAAGTATTCCAGCCTTGAATCCAAATTGAACTCACATGGTGGAATCGATTTGAAGCCGCATCCAGGGAAGAAGAGAGAGACCCAAAAAAAACAATGGAAAAAAATAAATAAAATATGCTGCTATCGGGATTCGGAGTGATAATTTTGACGTCGTTCTTTTAAGTTAGCGTGTTTTCTATGAAAAACACTATAAATATGTTTTCCAACTTTTTTATAAAATTAGAAAATGAAAAACATCATTTTCTGTTTTCTATTTTTAAAAACAGTTCAATATAAACACAAACTCTATTTTTCATTTTCTGTAAAAAAATTTTCTGAAAAATTAGAATAATTTTTCACAAGTGAACGCACCCTTAGTTTTTCAAAATAAAGAATAGATTGAAAAATTAATAAAAGATGTTTTCCGAATTTTCGAAATAATATATATATATATATATATATATATATATATATATATACATACATACATACATACATATACATATACATGCATATTTATGTTTTTGTATGTGCATACATACATAAGTATATGCATGTGCATGTATATGTAGTGCATGCATACATACATACATATGGATATGTACACACACACACACACACACACACACACACACATACATATGCATATGCATATGCATATGTATACATACATATGTATATGTATGTATATATGTGCATATATACACATATATATGCATATACATACACACACACACACATACATACATACATACGTGTGTACATACATACATGTATGTATGTACGTATGTATGTATGTATGTATGTACGCACATATATGTATATGTATCTATCTATATCCATACATATGCATATAAATATGTATTTATGCATATACATATATGTATATGCACATACATATTCAAACACATATATCTGTATGTGCTTTTATGTGCATATATACATATATATGTATGTGTATGTATGTACGTACATATATATACATATGATATGTATATATATGTATGTACATACATATACATGTACATATGTATGTATGTATAAATGCATGTGTATGTGCATATGTTCACATACATATACATACATACATATATATATATATATGTGTGTGTGTGTGTGTGTGTGTGCGTGTGTACACAAAAAATAAACATTTCAGTTTTTCATTTGTTGATAAATAAACGCGTTTTCTAAATTTTCTACGGAAAATAAATACTCCAATTTTCTAAGAAAACAAAAAAACTTTTTTATGTAAGTAAATGCACCCTATGTGTTCTTGACAGGTTTTCTTTTTTTCCCTCAAATTGCATACCTGTCCTGTCCCTATATAATACCATTTTCATTTGGGTTGGGACTGCCATTTGAAAGTAGTCATGCATTTAGTACATTTCATCATTATTTTAGAAATTTTGCAACCATAAAGAAAAATGAATCATCTTCTCAAACAATTTTTTACAATCAATTGAAAACAAAAAGAAAAACAAAGAAAACACATTGTATTGAGTTTCGTAAAAAAAATACACTATATTTTATTTATGTACAAAAAGCAAATACACTATATTTTAGTAAAAAAAAAAAGAAAAAATAATGTATTGAGTTTCGTCATAAGAAAATACACTATATTTTGTTTGTGTATAAAAAGTAAATATATTGTATTTTAGTCAAAAGAAAAGAAAATACAGTGCATTAAATTTTGTCAAAATGAAAATACACTGTATCTATTTATGCATAAAAGTAAATACATTGTATTTCAATCAAAAGAAAGGATAATACAGTGTATTGAGTTTCCTAAAAAAAATACACTATATTTTATTTATGTACAAAAAGTAAATAAACTGTATTTTAGTAAAAAAAAAAAAGAAAAAACAATGTATTGAATGTCGTCAAAAGAAAATACACTATATTTTGTTTATGTATAAAAAGTAAATATATTGTATTTTAGTCAAAAGAAAAGAAAATGTAGTGCATTAAATTTTGTCAAAATGAAAATACACTGTATCTATTTATGTATAAAAGTAAATACATTGTATTTCAACTAAAATAAAAGATAATACCGTGTGTCAAAAAGAAAATACATTATATTTTATTTATGTACAAAAAGTAAATATACTATATTTTGGTCAAAAGAAAAGAAAATACAATATATTGAGTTTCGTAAAAAAAATTACATTGTATTTATTTATGTACAAAAATAAATACACTATATTTATTAAAAAAAGAAAATACAGTGTATTAAGTTTCATCAAAATATATTGTATTTATTTATGTATAAAAGTAAATATACTATATTTTAGTCAAAAGAAAAGAAAATACAGCATACTGAGTTTCGTCAAAAAGAAAATATAATCTATTTATTTATGTATAAAAGTAAATGCACTGTATTTTAGTTTTTTATATTATTTAAAATGCACAAAATAAGTTTTATAAACACTTCCAGTAATTGTTACGTTCCATGAGTTAAATTGTATTAAATTTATTAAATGTGTTCCATGAGTTAAATTGTATTAAATTTATTCAATGTATTAAATTTTACTAAGTTGCAGACTTTCTGTAATTTCAAAATGTCGGTTGCATTTCAATTAAATTTCAAAATTTAATTCATGTTGTTATTTTTACTGTTAGTTTAATCAATATTTGGTACTTGTTCAGCTGACAGTAATGATTTTCTCACAACTTCGCTTTAATGGAACAGTTACTACACACAAACAGATGAATCAAAAGATCGAGTTATAGATTATTCTCAATTATTTAAAGATGAAAAAATTGTTGTAAATAAAAGTCAACATTATTTTTATAAAAGAGACTTGAGTAGTAAGCAAGTGAACAATGAAAGCTAGCATAAAAGAACATCAAGTTAAAAAGAACAAATTGATGAAGTTACAGCTATTCATGTATCTAAACATCAACCTTTTGCCATCCTTTAATAAACATGCCATCAAATTGTACTCGATCTTTCCTAATTGTACAGCCCAATTCTGCAACAAGCATCTTGTCCATTCTTAAACCCTTCATAAAAATTATAAAATACAAGATTTAATTATTGAAGAAAATTAAGGGAATTAAACATATAAATAGATGAATATGATCATAATTAAATATAATAACATACCATATCTAGTTGGTTTTTGTATTCTAGCAGCAAGTGCATGAAAATAATCAAAAATTGAGTATTTGAATCCTGGTAATTATTTTTCCAACTTCTTCATGGTACTAGATAGAGCTCTGTTGTGTTGTTCTACTTGTTCTAAGAAGCTCTCCACACAGGTACCATTCACGATTCAAACATTGCACACATGGTTGAGAAGAAACTTCAGGAGTATACCTTATAAATAGTTTCGAAACCACCCTATCCAATTCTGTTAGCTGCAGAGAAATTATCGGTGGCAGCAAGTATGGTGCGGAAATTGAAAAGTACCGAGTTTGAGTCACCCCTAATTCCTCCTCCAACTTCACTTGCCGCTGGCAGTGCATGATATAAATATTAAAATAGAAATATAAAAGATTTTGAAGTATACCTGCACCAACATAACAATTAAATAAAATTGAACATGATCAAAATTTGGATTCATGAACCAGAAAGCTACATCAACTATAGTTTAACAAAACAATAGTATAGACAGTGAAGACACCGAAAGAGAGAAATAGAGAAGTAGATAAGCAAATATACGAACTATCTAAAATGATAAGCACGTAAAAAAATTGAATACGAAATTGGAAAGGGGAACGAGGAAGAGAACGGAAACTTGTGGAGTGAATTTAGATTGATAATCGCCAATCTCTTTTGTGTGCGAGAAGTTGATTGATATTTTTCAAACAATGAGAACGGAATGGATATTTTTGACATACCAAAATAAAAAGAGATAGTTTTGAAATGAAAAATGCATAAATGAAAAGTAAAAAAAAAATTATATGGTATTTTTGAAAATGAAATATAAAAAGATGCTAAATTATGTAATTTCCTCTTTTATATTCTATTTTATTTGATGTGGTGTTCTAATGGCATTTTATTGGCATTCTTTATGGGTCCAATACAAATAGGACTAGTCTAAAGGATGGCTGCTCTGTTTATGGCCTAGGCAAAGCTTTGTCATTACACAATGTACATGTAAATGCCTGTTTAGGAATGATCATGAGACAGAGAATACCTGACCTCGGCAGGAATTCAACCCTGAATAGTGTGGAAAATTTCTGAATTTTTCCCCACAAAAATGGAGACGGGGTAAAAAAATTCCTATTTTTTACTTTGGGGAGGAGCCGGGGAATGAAGGGATCCTCGACCTGAGGTATTTTTACCAATATATCCTTAGTATATTATGATTTATAATTTTGTATAATTTTTAGACATAATTTTTTATTTTTTTAAAAAAATAATTTTAATTTTCTATTTTCGATTAACCGAACCGACTGAAAATTTTGATTCAATTAGTGTTCGGTTATTTAAATACTTCAGTTCGGTTCGGTTGATAAAATTCCGCTTTTATTAATTTTTGTCGTTTATTTCTATTTTTTTCTAAAAGAAGAGCTGGTTAACAAATGTTAATTAGGAGTTTGGGTATTGTTATTATGTTGATTACGTTTGCTTTGTTAAGCTGTAATATGTGATTAAGATGATTTCATATTTGATTCTCTTCATGTTAATGTATTATTGTAACTTGGTTAAGTTTTAGTTTTTTTATTAATTTTAGAATTATTAAGTTTTAAATTATATTTAATTTTAGATTTGTCAATGTTTAAAATTTACGTTAATTTAAAGTGTGATTGATTTTAGATTATTTATTTATTAAATGTTATATTTTAATTTTAATTATTTGTGAAATATTATATTTTAAAATTAAAAAAAAAATTTGCAGGGATTGGGGTTCCCTGTGGGGGGCGAGGATGGGAGAAATTCCCTCTTAATTTTTGAATCGATGGCGAGGACAGAGAATCCCTATTATTGGCGAGACAGTGAGTAGGGATTCAATATCCATCCGGTCCCGTGAGCATCCCTATGCATATTTTAGACTTCAAAACAAATAAGAGGATCTAATTTTATTGGAAGACAAGACTTGCAAATTATTCTTTCATTCTTTTTAACCCCAAATTATTATTTAATTAAACTATAAGTCATTGAAACTTTTACAAATTTCCTTCTATTATGTCGTGGTCCTTGGGGGACCGCCAAATTTACTCTCTTTTTTTCCCCTTTTTTGTCCAATTTCATTATAAAACCCTTATTTATTTATTTTTAGAAAATTAATGCCCAACTTTAAATTTCAACCAATAGTCATTTTATCCAATTTCAATCTAAAACACTTTTTTTTCCTCTTTTCAAAATTATAAAATCATCATATAAAATCTTTGTGTTGGATTTTAACGGTTACATACATCACATACATGAGCGAAATTTAAAATTTTTTAACCATTAGATCTGATCTTGCCATGAATACACAATATAACTATGTGAGAATAAGAAAAATCACCTTTGATTTTTGTTAAGAAAAATCACCTTTGATTTTTGTGAAACAGTTGATTTTACTTCGCATCGGGTTATCGCAAACCACAGTGTCCAAAATCGAACACCTCCAATGAGTAATCTACACTAGAGAGGGGTAATTGAACCAACAAATTGGTGTTTAACTAGGGCTGGCTGAAATTCCAAAGAGCTAGCTTAGGAGTTGGCGCAAAAAGGGAGAGAGAGATTAAGAGAAAAGACTTTCTTTTTGTTTTAATCACTTAACCCTAATTCTCATTAGTTGGCCTTTTATAGTTAGGTTAAAATTTCAACTTCTTAATGAGATTGGGCTCTTTAAAATTGCTGGAGAATTATTAATTGGGCCTCTGGAATTAATTATAATCATTTGGGCTTAATTAAATCCAATTTAAACCTTTTCATAAAAGTCTATGCACAAACATCCACAAACTAGGCCCTTTGTGCAACTAATTGGATTTAAATACCCAAATGGATTCCAAATCCAACCAAATTAAATATGTGGGTTTCATAATACTTATGTAACATATATAAATTAATTTGGTCCATTAAATAGGCCATTAAGGCCTTCTGTTCTGAGGTAGGCGTGTGGCCCTTACAGAAGGGCTTCCACCAACTGCTTCATTCCTCTGGCCCTTAATAATTGCTCCAATGGACTTATTAATTATTATACTAGTCCTATAATACTTATAGTAGTCCTACAACACTTATAAGACAATAATAATTAATCATGAAATACATTATTTCAATTAGGTCCAATTTTGCAGAATATTTCTCAAAAGTTTCGCGGACAATTTTATTTGATCATAATTAATTAAACTCTTTAATTAATTATTATCATATTCTCTTCTCTATCCTCATAATAATATCAAATATTATTATCCTTGTATTTTATCATTTTACCCTTTTCTCTATATGTGTGTGACCTATTGGGTTCCTGTCCATGTTGGCAGTATAATATGTAATTGTGAGTTCTATTCAAAACTCACATGATTTAAACTCCTTTAAATCATTTTATCAATCTCTATTGATATTTTGATACATCATTATACAAGTCATGATTGACCTCTAGCTAGGCATCATGACTACCCAAATGTCAGGAAAGTCATGTGGTTTGACTGTACCCTTCCATAGAAACAGTTACCGTGCAATTACTCCTTTCACCACTCTTATCTCAATTAGATTCTGAGTATGGATTTCTGTCAACTCATATAAATCTAATTATGTATGTTCTATTAATTTAACCATTGTTCCTAAAATGCCCTTCATGGATCTCCATCCATCTCGGCATATTACTCTGGTCAGAGATTCTCTGAACAAGGCAATTATAGAATCATGCGAGATAACTTCCCTTGTTAAATCTGGGATGATGAATCATTTGTCAATCACTCAACTATCTTCAAGTAGGTCATGATATACCCAATCTCCTAACTATGTTCACTCCCAGTTGGAAGTAATCAGTTATGGAGTCAAAGTATACCACTTGCTACTTAAGATAACTTTGGTGATCTCAAGTCTAAGGATACTTGCACAACCGCTATGAAGAGATTCCTCACTGACATAGATTTAATATCCATATGAGGATTCTCTTTGCAGGTCTCCATTGAATTTGTTCTTCTAACAAGCATCCACATGTTAGCTTTGATTATCATCCATAATCACAGTCATGAGAACCACTGCTTGAGCCATTCAAGAAGCATAACATGTGCTAGTCTGTCCGAATTAACAATGTCCTATCTTGTTAATTCTATGACCAGAGATATTTAGATATTAACACATTTGCATGCAATAGGCATCTCACATCATGAGCACCTTCTTGATTGCCTTTGCACTGTGTTTATAATATGAAGGATTTCATTTATTAATTTAAGATTTACAAACTCATGTATTCAAACATAGCATTAATAAATGAATGATGCCTTTTATTAAGAATATAAATTTCATACATATGAAAAACATCCCTATTACATGGGCTCTAGGGCATACTCTCTAACACTTTGTTCAATAGATGTTGCTATTGTAAATGAAAAAAGAAAAGAAAAAGAGATAAAAAGGATTCTTTTTTTTAATTAAATGGAAAGAAAAATCAAAGTAAATTGGAAATGATAAAATTTGATTTTGATTTTGATTTTTGAGACAAATGAATCCTTACCAAATAACTAATTTGCCAAATTATACCTTCCATTGCACATGAATCCCTAATTAACGGATTAAATAAAAGAAATAGGATAGAATAATTATAAAGTAGAAGAAGATGTGATATTGTTAGATCAACCACCCATTGTATGATTCAGATGCGCGTAAATTTAACAACCATTTAATTAGAAATATTATTTTTTTCGGGAATATTCACAATTCACAAATACTTTTTTTTTGTTATTGTAAATTTGGCTTAGTAATCTTAGTATCGATTTTTCCCGAATTAAAAAAGAAAATCTTAGCATTGAATTGTACTCATAAACATAAATTTATTTTGAACTCTTACAAACGAATATTTGTGTTGGTGAGTTAATCATTTTTATTTCATGAGAAATATCTTAATATTGATGATCTTTAATGATGACACTCATCGTCAATTTATCTTTAATTACCAATCATGTAAACCCAAAGTAAAACAAAATCATTGCCTAGAGTCAAGAGCAACGTGCTTAATCTCCATATATTAAGAAAAGCATGTCAATATAAGTGCCCCTATTTTAAAACCTAAATTGCAATCACCATTAACAAATCATGAGGGCAGAAGATACTAAATGTTGGAGTTTGTTTATTAGATAAAATTTTATTCCATAACAAATTACATGTGGCGCTATCAAGAGACATTTCGATAGAAACAATAAAAGTACTTGTAAATAAATATGAATCGAAAATTAATGACAGATTATTTAACAAGAATGTTGGGCACAAAAAGATTTTCTTATCACATATAAATTTTTTTTTCATTTAAAAATTAAAATACAAAATTTTTACTAAGAGTATCTCTTTATAGCTAACAATAACTAACTATAGACAACAATAATATAATAAAACCTTGCAGATAAAAAGGGGCTTTTTTAAAAAAAATTAATGGGTCTCCCAGGATCAGACCCCTCTGCTCCTCCCTCGGATGTGGATAGAGCCACGAAAAAAGTGAAGCGTAGATTTGATTCCTCTGGAACCTCAACATATAAAGATAGCTTAATCTCTGGAGCTCTTATGGAATCTGCAATGGAGAGGGACCAGCTCGGTGTTGACCACAAAGTCAAAGGCTCCATCTTCAGCCTGGTGTCGACACGTGGACGTCTTGGGAAGGCACGGCTCGCCACGTGAAAGACGTTGCTGCTTCCTGCGTCTTCAGATGCAGGTTCCACGTGATTCTCCAGGTAATCATGCAGGCATTTTCTGCATTTTTCCAAAACAATTCCATTCCTTACAAATATTTTTTGACACACCCTCTTTTCTTAAATAATTATTTTTTTAATATTATTAAAAAAAGCCCCAGATAAAAATAAGTAAAAAAATAATATATATTACTTGCAATTTGCTTAATCTAAATATAGAAAAGGCTTGTGAAAAAAATAGAAAAAACTTAAATTAAAAAAATAGAAATTGATATAGAAAAGTTGACATGAGAAACCGGAAATTGGAAAACAAGCTGAAATTAAGGAGTGAAAGGGAAAAAAATGAAAAGGAAGTAAAAAATATATACATTTAAATTTTTTTTTTCTCAAAAATGCCAAATCAATAAATACCGAATAATAATTTGGTACCCAGAGGTGTATTTTTCTATTGGTTCGACTAAAATTTTTATTTTGCCCCACTACTCTATTAGGCAATATACTTTATTTATGTGGTACATGAAACATAATATAATATAATATAAATAAAATTTTCTTCTTTTAAATTAAATTTTGATTTCATCCTTGGATGCAAACAATTTTTCACTGTTTAATTAAAATTTAATATTATTTTATTTTAAAAAATACTCACAGCTCAAACGGTTGATCATTTATTTAAGTTTTCAATTGAATACTTCAAAATCGTTATTTTTGGTTCCAATATAATTGTTTTATTTTTAATCTAATGGTTAAAAATCGATGCATACCAAATGCATCTGCATGATGCATTCCAACCCAAAAACACTAGTGTCCACTCAAAACCCACCTTTCATACTTTTATACTTTTCTCCCTTTGCTTACAATTATGAGGTCCCACCTGTTATAACTTTTATGTTTTATAAATAAAATATTTCGTAAAACTAGCTGCAACTTAAGCAATAAACTAAAAAGTAAAAACAGGACAATCCAATTTGCAGTGCCAAGGGCCTTCGTTCACTCCCACCTCAACTTTCTCCGTCTTTTTCTTTTTCTTCGTCTTTGTCATTGTCTTTTATCTTGCCCACGACTTTTCATTATATAAATAATAAATAATTAATCAATGATATTGACTTAACATTGCATAATTAATCTATAACATAACAAATTCATAGCTAAATAAACCTTATAATAATACTGCCGAGACCATATGCAAAAATATTCACCCCTAATCGGGGGTTAAAAAAAACCAAAAATATAATTAATTGTAAAATCAATTCGAAATTAAATTAATTTTTACGGTTAACTGATTCGATAGATTTGGTTACGATTTTAATTTTTATATTTTAAGTTTTTTATTACAATTTTAATTTTTGAGTACTGGATCATATATATAATATATATTATATTTTTATTTTTATAATTTAAAAATTTTTCATTTTTCTTCTATTTTTCTCTGAAACACATAAAATAATAATTCAAAATATATTTAACTTATATTTTTATTTCATTACCTTAAATTTTTTTTATATTTTTCTATAAAAATTATATAATACTTTAAATTAAATTTATATTATGTCATTTTTTTAATTATATAGTAATATTTATATACAATAATTGATTAACTTTTATATATGTATTTTTTTATTATATATACTAGCATTTAATTATATATATTTTTATATTTTAATATTTAATATTATCTAAAATTTTATTTGACTTAGAATTAAGCATATTAATTTCCAATAAATATTAAATCTACTTTATAATATTAGCTATTAATTTGTTGAACATGAATTTTGATTAGTAAATTATGTTTGTTTTATGATTTTTATTTTAAATTAATTTGTACATTTGAAATTGAATTAAATTTTTTCTAATTTTTTTTATAATTTTATGTTATAAATTTTAATGGTTAACCAAACTGAAAAATCAAAATCGATGAACTGATTAACCAAATATAATGAACTGATTAATAGTTAAATAATTTTAAAAAATTGATATTAATAGTTTGGTTAATTTTTTTTGCTTATAAATCAGTTAACTGATGCATGCTTACCCCTACCCTTGATGGATACATTAATGAAATAATTAATATAAAATACATTTACAATCAAAGGTATTGACTTTCATTACTTTGTTACTCTATAGGATAACGAATTCATAGCTGAATAAACTTTATAATAATAGTGCCCAAACTCAATGATGGAAATATTTAAGTGTTCTTTACCTCAAAAAAAGTTTTTGAGTTAAAAACTTTGAAAATCAATTATATTGAATTTAATATTTAATAAAATCAAATAGTCTCTTCGCAAATTGAACATAAAAATGAATGACTAAATAAATAAATAAATAAATAAATAAATACAATGAGGAAAAGAAAACAAAACCCAAATTAATGTCTAGTTTCAATTACTTGTCATATGGGATAAAATACTTAAATGTACCAAACTGATGTGAAATGTACTATAGTATAGTACTTCACATAAATTCCAACGTCAATTAGAATATTTACATGAACACAAAAATTTAAGTGATGAATCACTATAATTAATTGCATTATGCAAGCTTAAAAAAAAAAAGCACCATGCATGTATTAAATGGAAAAAAATTATTAATTAAGAAATAACTATTACAAGCAAGGAAATTCAGAAAAAAAATTACCACAAACTCTCTAAATCTTTCAATTTTTTACTATTAGCTTTATTTTTATTTTGTAACGTTAATTTCTTAAACTTTTATTTTTTTACACATTAAATTTTCAACTGACAGAAAATGTGAAATTAACTTCAATTTAAAGTTCTATTGCGTACTTTTTTTTCAATTTAAAATTAATCGGTTTTTTTGGTTAACATTTCAATCACAAATTAACAAAATTATTAATTATAACACATTAAATTAAATTTGAGGTGCAAATAATAAACATATATCAAATAGGCTATATTGATCAAATTCACATTTTTCGTTTATTAAAGGTTTAACGAGTGAAAAAATAAAAATTGCAAAATAAAAATACATTCAGAAGTTCAGAAATTAGGAGATGCATTTTACCCAAAAATAAATGATAAATTTATCTTTGGGACTTCACAACAGAACAATTACTGAGGGATTTCATTTCATACTCCAAAATAGAAAAGAAATAACTGAAGGATTTGAAAATTATACATGTAATAAAATGAATTGAGGACCGTTTTTCTCCGCATTCCCCAAGGAAAAGAATACAATAATTTAGTAATATAAAATTTCAATAATTAAAAGGGACAGATGCAAAGACTCCTGACACTGATTTTGAATCCATAAATGAAACAGTTTGGAGACATTGAAGTCTGCATAACATTTTTTTTCTTTTTTGTTGAAAGACCCTCATAATTAAAATTAATACCACTTTACCCACCAATCAACTAATCTTTTTACATTTATATCCTAATTTCCTGCAAATTAATACAAAATTTTCACTATTTCATCTTACGAATTAAAAATTAAAAATATATATAAATAAAAGGAAGATGCTTATAAAGATTGCATTATATCAAGATTTAAAAAACTGATATAATAAAATGTTAAATTAAAAAAAAAGATTGAGCCGACCAGCCAATATCACCACCACCAACCTACTAACCCAAATAAAACATATTACCAGAAGAATCCATGGAATTGAAGCAGAAAAGAAAATATATGAAAGCTTTTTGCACTGTTTTGATTATAGAAATTGTTTGCTTTAACATTAATCTCATTTTACACACCATTCTTCCTTCAATTTCCACCGCCATTTTCCGCAGCCGCCGGCAACACAGCCCTGTAAAAAACAAGAAAACAAGTGAGCAAGATTTAAAATGTTGAAAATAGAACATAAAGAAGAGGAGATGCAATAGTTATGTGTACTTCTTTTTTTTTTTTACCTTCTGCTTTGCTCTGAAATAGATCTTCTTTGTCCTGTCTTTAGAAAGATGTAAAGAAATACAAAGAATGAAAGAAAAGAAAAGAACACAAATTATGGGTTTTAAGGTGTTTTGATTTTGGCTTCACTTTACTTGCAAAGGAGGAGCTTCTCCAGATTAACTAGATTTGCGCAAGCAACCTCTGTACTTCTGAATTTTCCATTTCAGCCCATTATATATTTTTTAAATTCCCACTATTACCCCTTGCTTGGGATATTAATATAAATTAAAAATGTTGAAATGCTTTTAATGTAGCTATATTAATTAAGTACCCTGACTCTCTCCTGACCCATGAGGCACTTGGGTCGAGGCTAAATTTCTCGAGACAGCCGCCAAAACCCTATACCCACACTATTTTTTTGGCCTAACATTCGGTTTCTGAATTCTGGGGACCTAATTATCAACATTTCTTCTCTCAATAAAAACATCAATGTCTCTACATTTTCTCTCAATAAAAACATCAATGTCTCTACTCTTCCCGAACTCTTCATTTTATATTTATTATTATGCACTATTATTGTAATAATAATGTAGCATAATACATAAGGAGCGATCCATACTCATCAGTTTTTCACTTACCTACCTCTATATACTTTTTTCTTAAATATATAACATTTTAAAGAGCGAAATTTTATTCCCCTTAGTTTTTTTTTTTACTTAATTGACAAGAAGCTAATCCTAAGAGGCATAATACGGCAAATGCATGGATGTTAGCAATTACTGCTATATCTATACAAAAAACAATTTAGTGAAACAAACTTACACTTTAAAGGTAGCCATATTAAAAGATGCCAAATATAAAAGCTAACTAAAATATTTTTTTTCTTTTTTTTATTAGTAACTTTTATTATTTTTATTAAAATTAAAAAATAATAAATAAATTTAAATTTAATATTAAATTACGTAATTAAGACTAAATTATCAAATCTGATTAGTTTTAACTTTATTAAAAAAGAAAAATAAATTAAAAAATAAATTAAATTACATTAAAAATTTAAAAGTGACAGATAGATAAAATTTAAATTTTGCTTAAAATTAACAGATAAAAAAAATAAAAGAAGTAATAAATATGAAGCGATGCTCCTTTATATATGCATTAAAGTTCGAGTATTTGGGTTTGGTTCGATGGTGAAATTAGCTTGAAGTTCGAGTCGACTAAGATCAAAATCTTACTAAAGCCGACTCAAATCAAAAAATAATTAACTCCTTTTATTTTATATTTATATATTATTAATATTTAAAATCAAATATCAACACATATATATATAGTAGGCTATAGTGGAAGTTTTATGTGTTTTAGTTTTATAGTCAATTCAAGTGATTTTAGTTTAATTCTTGTGAATGGGAGTGTTTTAAGGAAATTTAGTTGTTTTTGTTTGATTTTATGGATTTTCGAATCAATTTTGTAATTTTGGCTAAATTTAAGGACTGATTTAGTTTTATTGAATTCAACTCATGCTTCTAATATGCATTGATTTTTACTCAATAGGAGCTGAGAATTATAAATTTACAAGCCGAATTCCAAAACCAATTCATTATTGTTGGATTTCAGGCATTGACGTAGATTTTTCAAATAGCAAATTTCTAGTTTTTAGAAGTGTTAGAAGCCAACATGAGTCTACATTGGCGAACTCCTACCGTTGAGAGTTCAAGACCAAAGATGAGTTTAAGAAGCAGGATGTGCCAACTCTTATTGACTAAATGTGAATGGCAGTTGAAGAAAGCCAAATGGTATTGGACAGCGCGACAGCTGTTTTAAGAGCAATCATTATCAGACTTGGACTTCGACTATCTTTCCTAATTCAATCAAAGTTCTCCTATTTTCACTTCCAAACTAATAATTGAAGCATCCTGGGTCTCCATCCTTTTATCTAAAACTGTCATGAAGCTAAAAAGCCGCTCCTCCAAGCTAGGGTTCGTCTCTTATGGAGGTGACCAAGTTTAAGTCTCATTCCCCCAATCATAGTTGTAAGGATCTCGCCAACCAGGATTGTAATCATTACAGGAGCAATTATCTCTGCAATATTTAGAAAAACCATTGCCATAGTTAAGGTGTGAATCATAAACATAAGGTTCACCTATATAACAATTTTCAAATGGTTAAGGTGTTCCATAAAAGTTATAAGAATTAGAGGCAAGAGCTGCGTTTTGCATTGATAACTCCAATTTATATCTTTGTTTCTATGTGTTTTGTGTTTGCTTTTGAGTCTTTTTTATTTATGTTTTTGTATGTTTTGAGTTAAAATTAATGATATTTTTAATTTCCAGCCGAATTGGTGTTTTGTTGTTAAAATGCAGATTTTTGACCTGGTACATAGCTGTTAATGTATTTGGCCTTTAGAAACAACAAACAGTCATCTGTCATGTGAGGGACAGTTGTTTGTGGCCTTTTCCCTCCAGTTCAGGTCATATAGGGGTATTTTTGTAATTTCTGGGGAATCGTATGAGGAACAGTTGTCTGTCCTTGAAGGACATCCATCTTTGGTTGTATTTTTGGATTTCCTACGGTTTCCAGTTTTAAAATTGAAGATAATGATGATTTGAAGATTTCCCGAATTTGGAGGGGATTTGATCCTTTTATATCTGGACAGTTGGGGTTGGAGTAGGTTTCCAACTCCTCCCCAGGTATAAGAACCAAAATTAGGATTTCTTTTGGGGGGGGACTTTTTGAAAAAAAAAAGGAAACTAGATTCTTGAGGGAGAAAATTCAATTTTCTTCTCTCGGGGATCAAAAGTTCAGATTTCTCTCAACCAAAAATAAACACAAAAAAACTCTTTGTTTATTGAACACAAAGCATCGAGGATCGGAGCATAGACAGACATTGTTATTATTACAGGATCATAATACCTCCTGAGGGTAATATTCTAGGTTTTTTCCCTCACTCTCCCTTGTTCATTCTCATTCATATGCATGCTATTTATTGATATTGTAATATATGCTTTTGCGTTGTTTATTAAATCTGCATGTCACTAGAGATGCCATGATGATCCCAATAAGTTAATGTGCTAGAACAGTATTGACCGGTATATAGCAAGTGTACTAAATCGGCTAGTAATATATAAAAATAAGATTAAGACCTCAAATATCATACCCAAGAAAATATGAATTCCTAAGAATAATATCTATAATTGAGTTAAATCAATTTGAGATTATATTCCAAGTTTTTGAATTAAAGGCAAGAAATAAACTAAATGGACAATAAAGCAAAAAAATAAAAAATAAAAAACTATACTAACATAAATTAAACACACAACAATAACTAAAACACATTTGCTAAAAGGACTATCCACCTCAACTTTCATTGTAATGACTCAAATCAAAAAGTAACATAAGTGATTATAGAAAAACTAGATAAAGAAAGCCAGATATCTTAGTCAAGAATATCATTCTGAGCATTAAACCTTCTTGTTAGGAATAATTCAATACTTAGCATAAAAATCCAATTTTAAACTCCTAGACATCCATTAAACTCTTTTTTAAGTAAACTTAAATTCAATCCATTCTTAGTTCAACTTTTCTTAGTTTTAATCCACTCCTACCAATACACAATTACCTCAAATTTAGAAAATAATCATGCATCTAAACCAATGATTTAACCCAAGAACATGCATATCATAGATCATACTTAAATTAATCATCAACTATTAATCAAATAAGTTAACAATCAATCTTAATATAACCAAAGATAAGAATTTGCATAGGAACTAAGAAATAATTAAACTTGTATTAAATTAAAGCTCAAACTAAGTCATTACAATAAAAATGAGGATTCAAGAATCCTTCAGCAAAAGAAAGAAAATTACTCACCGAACATGATTAAAACGAAAGAAAAATAAATTAAAGAGATACACTACTCATGAAGCTTCAAACTTACTCTTAATGACTTATTCACACACCAATAAAAAGCTTGAGTCTTTGCAAGGATTGCAAACTAAGAAAAGTAGAAAAACTAAGCTAAACTACTGTATAAAATTAACTAAATAAAACTAGGTTAAAAACTAAATAAAATTCATAAATTGTAACACCCTAATCCACTAACCATGGATAATCGTCAATCATCATCAATCCTAACATAGAGTTCAGGCAGAAAACTAATAATAATAATAATAAGACAGGCCATAATTACATACCACAATAAATAATCACCATATAAATAAATAATCATAACATAAGTGGCCTTCTAGTATCTTGAAATCCTCAAGGCAACTGCATCATGCCTGATCCTCTGGAGCTTATCCTTAAACCTACATGGATAAATAAACCTGTGCTAAGCTATAAAGCTTAGTGGGGAACCACAATTCTATGGATAATTCATAATAGTTATCATAAAATTTACACAACTTCATTATTGAAAAACATATAAACTTACGATATTAATTATTAATATAGCACTTGGGAGGAGTGTTCAACCTTAACTAACTTTATTAGTCTTATCAACTTAAAGTAATTCATGAACTCGTCTAGTTCTTCAAAATCTTTCATAAAACAATTAGTATATTAATTCTTTCCTTATTACCCTAACATCATACTTTTGCTTCATAATCCTTTCATTATTGACTCCTGACATTGATTACTAAGGAGGTAAGCTTCAATCATATACAATTCAGTGTTTATTCAAAGCACAAGAAGCGTGTGTGACCAGTAACACCTATAATAAATACTATTGAGCATAACTTACTTCTCATATATCATACGATCATAATTATAGAATACCTTTATAGTTTATAACCTCTGTTCACATTCATGTACTTCTTAACGTTATCTTATCATGGCAACTAACTATCACACAACATCACATTATATCCTACTTTCATAGAAATAGCTTATAGAAAAGGAATTATGATAAAGAAATATAATAAGCCACACATCATGCTCCCATTATATAAGCAAAACAATCGATACATGAATTCCTTTATTTCTAGCTCTTTCTTAATCTTTAATCGTTTAAATGGTTTATAGCATAAAGAAATCATGATAAGCAATGTAATAAGCCATTCATCACGCTTACGTTACATAAATGAGCCAGTTAATACATGTTTTACTTTATCTTGTGTACATTTTATCATCTTAGCATATCCTGCCTAAGTACTAGTTCAAAAGGTGGATAACGAGAGCAATGGATACCCGAAGGTATCAAACTATGGATATTCGAAGATATCAAACAATGAATCCAAATGGATCAAGCAATGGTTCCAGCAAGGAACAAACTATGGACCCAAACGGGGTCAAACAATGGTTCCATTAAGGAACAAGACCTAAATGGGGTCAACTATGGCAGTTGCGACTGTATCCCTCTAGGCATACCTATCTAATCCACAACTGAACTAAGACCTGCAGGCTTAACCATTTAAGAGCATCATTGATTCATCATATTTACTTTATTTGTAACTGCATTTGCTTTAAACCACACTTCATATATGAATGCATAACATTCTCATCATAATCAACATTGAGCTTTACTTATTGTAACATCATTGCATAATTCCATCATTCATATAAGAATGCACATTAATCTTATCATACTTCAATATTGAGCTCTAGGCTCCAATTACACATGAATGCTTTCACATGATCATACAGTTGCATGTTTATGCAAACAATAACAACATGAAATGTTTCATGATTAGCATTGAGCGTGACATTATACACATATACATATATTTATGCATCTTAAATCATAGCCATACATGTTTTTATTACTCATACTTGTTCGCATATTAAGATAAGCTACTCATCACAGCATGCTTATATCAATTATATAGTATACATAATTTACATAACTCATGGGTAGTTCTTGATGACATACCTTGTTACTGCTTGCTATGAGTAGTTTCCCTATCTTACACTTATTCACATTAAAACATAACACACACACACACACACATATATATAACAACACTCAAGCAATTTTAATCCATATAGTAAAATAAGTAGGTTCTCTTACAGCTTAAGGTCACTACTTGTTCATATTTGATCCCTTAATTCACTTTCATGATTATCAGGTTAGAACCCATAAGTGACATACTATAACATAGTAGTATATACTTCGATCATCTTACTTGTATTTTTTTATTTTATAATATTTTATACTTAAGTACGTTGTGTGTTGTTATTTCATTTTAATCATTAGTACATTACTTGCAGACTTGCGATTTTCATATTATGTCATTGGGTATGATCAAATAAGTAAGTAGGTTTTCTTACAGATTATTTCATCATTAAATTCCTATTATTGCTTAAAACATAACCAAACTTCTATAGTTCCACCTTTGAGTGACAATGAATATTTTATCTCTTTTAACTCAGTCATGCACATTATAACTATCTTTTTAATGTTACTAGATCATGACATGGTAATCTCTTTCCATTGAAAAGAAATATATATATATATATATATATATATATATATATATATATATATATATATATATATATATATATATATATATATATATATATATATATATATATATATATATATATATATATATATATATATATATATATATATAGTACTTGGGCAAAGCCAATTCTTTGTTTGAGTTCGCACCGATGCCAAATCCCTAGGATACATTAAATAACATATACATGTTAGAGTCATTAGGTTACTTTTTACTGTCCTTAGTCATATGCTTATTATATTGTCTCTTACTCTCGTAGTTTTGTGTTCGAATGGCGCCAATTATACATTCTTAACACTTAAATTTAGTTAATGGACCTTCCTGTAGTTACACACTTCTAAACTATATATATTTACTTAAAATCTTAGCATTAAAAGACTTTTAGAACTATAACATTTCATGGGCAATTCATTAACATACCATTCATCACTTGCATGCTCAACCCTCATCAACCTTTCCCATTACTAGCTTAATTCCTCCTTATTATATCATTATATTAATAAACATGGCTATACAATGTTGTGCTCTTGGGGTGGAGAAGAACTATTAAAATTGGAGTGCACAAATGGCCATGCATGAGAAGAGGAAAGGACATAAGTGGCCATGCCCTTCCATGAAGAAAAAGAGTGAGTGGTCGTGCTCATCAAGGAGGAAATGCATGCTTGGTCGTGTACTTTCAAGAAGAAATCAATGAGTGGTCGTGCACAAGGAAGAGAGAACATCACGTGGCCATGTGCGAGAAAGAAAGCAAACATACGTGGCCATGTATGGGAAGGAAGCAAACCATGCATGGTCGTGTATGGAAAGAAAAGCATTTATGCGTGGCCACGTGCTTTGAAGAAGAAACACAGAAGAGACACACATGTGGCCGTGTGCAAGAAATGAAGCAAACCTGCATGGCTGTGTATGGGGAAAAAGAAGACCACAAGTGGTCACGCATAGGGAAGAAGAAAAAACATGCGTGGCCGTGTGTGAAAAGAAGAAGAACATCATTACGTGGCCACATATTCTCAAAGGCAATTCAAGAAGTGGCCGTGGGTTCTCAAGAATAAATGGTGAGTGGCCACGCATGAACAAGAAGAAAATGGTGAGTGGCCACGCATGGGAAGAAAAGAAGAAAAACCCAGAATCCCAATTATGCATACATGAAATTAAACCCTAAATCTCATTCCCTACATACTTATATTATCATTTAAGTTGCTAATCATGTTATAATCATTTAAACATATTAGATTAAACCTTAATCTTCCTAAGGGAACACATATAACAAGAAAGGAAAAACATATACAGTAATCGTTCCAAAAATATAACTCCCATACCTTAAATCATGCTTCATCTCCTTCAATCCTCAAGCTCTAACTTACTACTCATGGTTCCTCTCTTCTTCTTCATGAAGCCAGCATCAGAGCCCTAGTTCCCTCATACCTTAGAGAGAGAAAAAGAGAGAGAGAGAGATCCCTCCCTAAAAATGCCGATCCCCAACTTCCCCAAACCTTAAATAGGTGAGTGGGGTAAATATCTCCCCAAGGAAAATCCAATAATACCCTTATACATTTTTAACCCTTAAAACTCATTTTCTTAACATCTAACCCCAAACTTCTCATTTAATTCAATTGTATCCTTCCTTACTATTTTAGCTACACTCCAATACACATGTGTATAATTACCACCATACCCTTTATATGACTTAACTTCGTTAATGCAAGATAACATAATTTTTGCTTATTAAATCTTAATCATGATTAATTAACTATAATCCTGTTATGGCCATGATTGGGTCTTCACATAAATTCTGATAGCCCTACTCTCTGCCTTTTTAATTTGGTGCTTTGATCACTCTTTTATAGACAACAAATAGGAAGTTTCATCGGCATCATACTTCCTAATCTAGATAGCAAAATAATTCTTAAGTTAGATGGAAAAGGACTTCCAAAATGATTGAAAGATCTTGATCCAAGAGAGTAAAATCACATTCCACCGAATGACAGGCTTGGAAATTGGCTTTAACACCCACTCAATAGAGTGAAGAAATGCTCCACCTAGTGCCTTCACTGCTGATCTTCATCACTGATCTTCATCACTCTTTCATGACTTGGTAGAGTGGAATCTACTCCTTCTTTTTAATGCTCACTCGGTAGAGTGATGAAATTCACTCCACAGAGTACTTGGCTATTGTATTAAAATCGCTTCAATTGCTTCTTCTTTACTTCCTTTAATGCTAAACTCCTCTTTAGTCCTTCAACTTCTCATTTTTCTTCAAATAATCACCTAAAAACACCAAATTTCTCATTTAAGTCCACAAATTGTAATTTTAACAAATTAAACATTAAATTAACCTATATACTACTAAATTAACACACTAAGCATGCTAAAAACATATTAAAACATAATAAAATTCACACTTATTAAGTATATTAAGGATTGATTCTCTCTATGGATGTGTGTATTAGTTCTCATGTCTAAATTCTATTTTTGAACGTTATTCATTACTATTATTTAATTAAAAGTGTGATTTAGGGGTAGCATTTTAGATCTGGTATGCTTTAAGGCCATAAAATCACATATTTAAGGCGTGTTTGGGATCTTTGGGTATTTTGAATAAAGATTTTCTTCCTGTATCCATCTTTCAAGTGACAGCCAGGAAAAAGATGCACGTCTGTCAATGCGATAGATGGGACGTCACGGTGCTTTCTTCTCATCTGTCCCTTATCTAGCCAGGGGCATTTGTGGCTAGGTTTTTGCTTATTTTAATGTCTTTTTTATCCTTTTTTATCTTTATTTGTGTCTTTATTCATAATATTTATTTTCTAATTCATGTTTGTGCTTTTATGTGTGTGTTCTCGATGACCGGTGTCTAGCAAGTGTACTAGATCGGCTAGTAATATAGGGAAATATAGATTAAGACCCCAAATATCGTACCCAAGGGAACATGAATTGCTAAGAATAATATCTATGTATGAATTAAATTAATCCGAGATTGTTTCCCAAATGTTTTTGATTCAAAAGCAAAAATTAAACAAAATAAACAATTAAACAAAACAAAAGCTAAAACATGAATTAAAAACAAAACAATAACTGAAATTCTCTTGCTAAGGAAACTATCGACCTTAACTTTCATTGTAATGACTTAAATTCAAAGAATAATACCAGTGATTATGAAGAATTTAGATAAATAAAACCAGATAACTTTATTCAAGATTATCATTCCAAGCATTAAACTCCCTTATTCAGAACAATTCAACACTTGGCATAAAAGTCTGAATTAATCCTCCTAGATGTCTATTAAAGCCTTTCTCAAGAGATTTAACTTTCACCCATTCTTAGTTCTTCCTCTCTTAGTATTAACCAATAAAATTCATACATAATCATTTCATATTTCGGATAATAATCATGCACAAACTTTAAAGAGCCAACCCAAGAACATGCAAATCATTAACTATGTCAAAACTAATTCTTAGTTATTTATTCAATAAACCAACAACCAATCTCAACACAATCAAGGATAAGAATATGCTTAAAATCAAGAAATAATCAACCAATATTGAAATTAAGCTCAAAACAAAGTCATAACAATGAAAAATTTAAGATCTTAAGAATCCATTAGCAAATGAAGAAAAATTACTTCTTAAACATAATTAAAAACTAAAGACAAAGTTGAAGAAAAAAAATAATGAAAGCAAAATAACGTAAAAACAAACTAAAGAAAAAGTAAAGCTAAATTCTAAGATTAATCCCTAATTCTCTAATTCGATCCCCCTTGATTCCATGTAATTGTCTGCTATTTATAGGCCAAAGAAGATGCAAATTACTTCCTAAACTCTTAGAATTAAATTGGAAGTATTTTAGCTGCTCAAAACAGGAAGATTTGCCAAAATAGGAAGCTCCAGAAAAAACTGCGCGAATAGGAAAACTGCATCACGTGGCCACGCCCTGTTCCTTGTTGTTGAACACGTGGTCACGTGTCTAGTTACTCTTCCTCCACACGTGGCCACGTGTGGACTTTGCCTTGGGTCACACGTGGTCACGTGTCTTGCTTCCTTCTTCCTTTGATTCTTCACGTAGTCACGTCCTTTTACTTATATTTCTTCATTTTCTTTTCACATGGCCACGTTCCCTCTCAAATAACTCCTTCACGTGGTCACGTG
Source organism: Excoecaria agallocha (assembly GCA_037975025.1). NCBI lineage: Eukaryota > Viridiplantae > Streptophyta > Magnoliopsida > Malpighiales > Euphorbiaceae > Excoecaria > Excoecaria agallocha. Next base: position 17,535,278 of record CM075818.1, read on the forward strand.
TAATATGCTTTAGTGTTTTCACATGACCACGTCTCAAAGCTCTGGCCTGGACGCTCGTTTTCTTGCTTAAACTTCCAATATTTACGCTTTTGGCCTAAAACTCTTTGCCTTTTTACACTTTAAGCCCCTTTTTTTAATCAATTTGACCCTGAAAATCATACAAAACACAGAATTAACCCTAAAAACACAAAACTAACAAATTAAACTCAAATTAAACCTAATTAACACAAAATTAACTTAATTAAATACCTAAAAACACACTAAAAACATCATATAAATGACTATTATCACTCGATTTTGTATACATGTTTATATTTTTGTGCAATCATTCTGTGTATTATTTTAACTCATTTTTTATTATATTTTTCTTATTTAATGCTTATTAATTGGTTTTTTATGTTTTGTGTGAGCAATTGATTTAATATATATTTGGAGTTTTTTCGAGGGATGATCATGCTTCAAGAGTCATGTCTTCAATTGGTTTACACTTTCCCTTTCATCTACTTTATTTTATTTTGCATTTAGGGTTATTTTATTTAATGTTTTTCTTGCTTATTTTAATTTTGGTATTGTGTTAGTTTTGGTTGTATTATTATTTTTAGGGATGTAATGGGTAGTAATAAAATGATTTTTCCTGCACATTAAATGGAAAATTTGCCTAGAGTCATTTTTATTAATCAACTGGATTTTTTTTTTGAATAAAATAGACCAATGTTCCATTTTATCCCAAAACCACACTACAAAAAGGGAGCCTTATTTTCTCCAAAATGGGATTACTCATCTTGCAATTTTTTCATCAAAAACCAAGTAAAGGCTTCTTATCCTTTTTGTAAGATCATGAGGGAGCTAATATCCCCAAAATTCAATTAACATCCTATTTTATGTATGGTATTTCTTTTTATATCCTTCTTTTGGGATGATTTGCTTATATAATAATTTAAGTAGGACCTTTTATTTTTTATTTATTGCTTTTTATGTGATTGGAGTATTTATTTAATGCAATATATCATGTGAGAAGGGAGGTAGTGGATTAATATTTAAAACTCAATTATAAAACAACACTTAATCTTTACCTAGCCTTATGAGGACATGCCAGGAATAGATCGAGAGATAACTGAACATGCCATCCCAACTTATCCAGGGTACAAGCTAATTAAGTAAAATCTTAGAAGACTTGGGCTGGATTGGGCTGAAAAGGTTAAAGATGAAGTTAAAAAGCAAATAGAGGCCAAGTTCTTAGTGAAGGTTCAATACCCTACATGGTTAGCAAATTTAGTCCTTATAGTAAAGAAAGATGGGAGATTTAGGGTCTATATGGACTATAGGGATTTGGAAAAAGCCTGCCCAAAGGAAAACTTCCTTTTGCCCGACATAGATGTCTTGGTAGATAGTGCAGCCGCTTATGCCATGTATAACTTTATGGATAGGTATACTAGGTACAATAAGATTTTAAACAAGATAGTATATCAGATTAAGATAACATTTTTCATTGAATAAGGCATCTATGCCTACCTAGTCATGCCTTTTGGGCTTAAGAATGTAGGCGCCACCTATCAGAGAATGACAACTAGGATACTAGATGACTTGATCCACAAAGAAGTGGAGGTGTATGTGGACGATATGATGATCAAGTCAGCTACCCAAAAGCATCACTTCGAGGTATTAAAGAAGTTTTATAAGAGGATTGATAAGTATAATCTCTGCCTTAACCCAAAAAAGTGCATATTTGGGGTTACTTTAGGTAAGATCTTAGGACATATGGTGAGCTAGAAAGGTATAGAGGTAGATCCTAACAAAGTAAAGGCTATCAAAGAGATGCCTATGCCTCAGAAGGAAAACCAATTTAGAGGATTTCTATACAAGATTCAATACATAAGTAGGTTCATAGCCAAGTTGACTTCGATTTACAAATCGATATTCAAACTGCTTAGAAAGGATAAACTAGTAGATTGGAATGGAGGCTGTCAAAAGGCATTTTATACCATCAGGGAATACCTTTTGCATCCACCAGTGTTGAGACTTCCACAGGTGGGAAAACCATCCATCTTGTATGTGGCCATAGAGGATAGTTCAGTAGGGATTATGATGGCTCAAGAGGATGACTTTGGAATTGAGTATGCAGTTTACTACATTAGCAAAAAGTTTCTTGCATATGAGGCTAAGTATTTTAAAGTTAAGAAGATTTGTTTAGCGGTCATTTGGGCTTCGAAGAAGCTGAGGTATTACTTTCATTCTTATAGAGTACAAGCTTTGGCTAAGCAGAACCCTCTTAGGTACTTACAAGAAGCACCCTCACTCCTTAGGAAGATAGGTAGGTGGTTAATTCTTCTACAAGAGTCCAACATAGAATATATCGCTAGAAAAACCATTAAAGGAAGAGCTATGGTAGAACTCCTAGCCGATCAATCATTAGAAGGAGAAGAGATAACTTACGAGTTTCCTAATGAGGATATTATAGCTATAACGGTTTAGGGTTGGCAAACATATTTTGATAGAGCTATGAATAACAAAGGAGTTAGAGTGGGAGTAATTCTAGTAAACCAGAGGGAGAGAAAATGCCTTTATCAAAGAAATTAAGGTAAAAAGCAATGAATAATGAAGCAAAGTATAAAGCTTGCATCTTAGGGTTGGAAGCCTTGCTAGCTGTGGGGGAAAAATGTGTAGAAGTATTCAAAGATTAATCTTTGGTAGTTTACCAAGTGAGGGGTAAATGGGCAATGAAGAAAGAACAATTGTTGCCCTACATTAAGTGTTTGAAAGCCTTAAATAGCCAATTTGAGGTTTGCACTTTTAGGTATGTGCCTAGAGATGAGAACTAATTAGTAGATGCCTTGGCCACTTTGGTATCGATGTGGGGTAACCTAAAGGGAGTAAGTATGAAGCCGATATTGATCTCAAGTTCTAATAAGCCATACTTTTAAACTAAATAGATAATGGACATCAAGTTAGATGATAGGAAACCTTGGTATTATGACATTCATATATACTTAGAAAGGTCAATATTTTTGGAGGAAATCACTAAAAAGGACTAAAGAATGATCCACAATTTGTCAACTTAGTTCATTACTATAGGTGGAGCGCTTTACAAAAGGCAATATGATGGTATTCAACAAAAAAGGAGGCTAAGAAGGTCATCGAAGAGGTACACGTGGGGGTATGTGGAGCTCACATGAATAAATTAACCTTCTTGTGCCAAGGATTCTTCTGGCTTACAATAGACACCGATTATTCTAAATATGTCAAAGAATGTCAATTATGCTTGCAGTATGCAGATTTAAGACACTTAATAGTCTCTAAGTTATGCAATCTTACATCATCGTGGCCATTTTCCATATGGGGCATTGATATTATGGGTATGATTCATCCATTAGCCTCGAATGGACACAGATTCATTATAGTTGCCATAGATTATTTCACCAAATGGGTAGAGGCTAAGTCCGTCAAGAAGGTGGATGCTAAGGAAATGGCAAAGTTCATTAAAAAGAACCTGATATACAGATATGGTTTGCCTCACCACATAGTATCAGACAATGGATTATAATTTTTTGGGGAAACTAAGCACATGCTTAGGAAGTACGAGGTTATAGGTCTTTTTCTTATTGACCTTAGGCAAATGAGGCAGTTGAGGCAGCCAACAAGAATGTCAAAAGGATCTTGGATAAAATGGTTCGGACTTACAAAGATTGGACCGATAAGTTACCTTTCGCATTACGAGGTTATAGGACTATAACTAGAACTTCAACAGGATTTACTCTATTTTTCCTAATATATGGGATTGAAGCCCTATTGCTAATGGAAATCGAGCATTAATCTCTGAGGGTGATTTTAGAAATCGAATTGCCAGAAATAGAATGGGTTAGATAAAAATTGTTGTAGCTTAACCTACTAGACAAGGATAAAATGCATGCTTATTATCACAACCAAGTTTACCAGAAGAGACTAGCTTGCTCATTTAGGAAAAATGTTACAAAGCATCCCTTAAAGGAGGGAGATCTAATGTTTAAATAGATAAAGCTTGGGGTTTCAAATATTCGAGGCAAGTTTAGGCCTACATGGGAAGGACCGTTTGTGCTAAAGAAATTGTTGTCCAAACTAGCTATTATTTTGACTGACAGTGACGACTATGAGTTCAGGGAGTTGGTAAATGTTGATAGATTGAAGAGGTTCTATGGCTAAGACTAAAAAGAGAAAAAGAAGAGAACAAAAAACCTACGGGTTTGAAAATTGAAAAAAATGGCAGCTTTGCTAAAATTAGGTGCCTTGTCAGGGTGAAAATGGAAAAGGCAGCTTCAGAAAAAAATTAGAGGTTGAAAGAAAATAATTAATCAAGAAAACCTGAAAGGACTGATTGATGATAGGAGTTATGATGCTTTTAAAGTTTCATTTTCGAGATTAAGTAATATGTGTCATTGAGATAATGTCGAATAATGATCATGTGTCCTAAAATCAGAAAGAAATACCATATATGTATCCAAAACATTATTAATATATCCAAAAGTAGCTTTTTCTTTTCTTGTGTTTGAAATTTTGAAAAGTTCTAATGAAAACAAAAACATACTTTATGATAGTCCTCATAGGAAAGTAGTCCTAGATCCTTCGGTAATAGCTTGATAGGAAATGCATGGAAAGTGGACTGCTATAAAAACCCAATGAGAATCTGATAATGCCCTGACAATCCTTAAACTAGTGAGCACAGAGAGCAGTGATATAGAAGGTGACCCAATGTAATCCATATGGTAGGATGGATCTAGAAGGCTCATCCCAAACCACAGAGGAGATAGGCAACCAAGTGCACTTGAATACAATGTCATCCTCTGCTAAGTAAGCCAACCAGATAATCCCCTCATAGATCGAATAAAACTTTCGCTACTTATGCCCAAGGTTATGGTGCTTCAATAGATAAGTGCCTATGGCCTTAATTGGGGAGGGGGGTAGAGGCTTTGATAGTAGCTTTAACTTCTGGTGCAACCATATCTAAAAAAAAGCACCTTTTGGGGTGATTTGTATTCATCTCAAGCAAAAATAAGGTAAAGAAATACGTAAAAATTCAAAAGGACGTGTTTTCTAATAAGAAAAGTTAATAATAACGTACTTAGAGTAATAAGGGACTACTAATAAGGCAAACAAGAGGGTTAGTATGAACTACATCTAAGCCGATGAACATCTCTACCAAAACCCAAAAAAATGGGTTACGCCCTCTATGCATGCCTTCCATGACACTAAACAATCCATAATCCTCTATTAGATTGTTTGAACACATCAACAAGCATCGGGCATAGCAACAGAGGAAGATCACACCGAACTGGAATGTAGGCACATTATCAAAATTAGCCAAAACATCAATCATCTACTCTAATTAAAAGGTCCTCCCTCGAGGTACTAAGCCTTTAGCCTCTGAAGGAAGGATACCTAAAGCTCGAGTCACCTCTCTAGGATAGTCAAAAATGATGAAAGGTAGATAAGGTTGAGTACCAGGTGTGAACCTCACAACAAAAATCTCAACAAATTCAAGAGGTAAGGGGCATAATTCTTAATGTATGAATCTAAAGACATGGAACCTCAGGTCTCAATATCGTATAACAGCTATAATCAAGGCCCTATCAAAATTTACTCTCTTAAAAAATCTTAGATTAGAGTATGGGGCCAAAAGTGGGTCTTCCCAAGTTCTCATATTCGACATGATGGAAATATTCAAACAGTCTAAATGCAAAAATAATAAAGAAAATAAATAAATGAAGGAGAAATGTCTGTAAAATAAAAAGAAAAAGGGAAGAGAAGAAGAAAATACCTAGAAGGGAAGCTTATTGGAAAAAAGGAGGTCAAAAGGTATAAAAACCAAGAAAATTCACACTATTTATAGAAAATGTGTGACAGATACTCGCCCCATAAGAAGCGAGCCATGGCTAGCCCGTCTGTTACCCCTAAACTATTATAATGAATTTTTTCTGCATGTCCCATGCATCACGCATTCATATTTTTGCATCATTTTTCTCTTCATTTTGTAGGAAGCTCAAGGAGGTCCATTACTAATATGAACATTTTTGGAAGGTTCCAAAACAAAAAATCTCAAAAATTTAGGAAGTATCCAAGTTTTCAGGGAGTATATCAAAAAAGAAAAAATATATGTATATATATGTGTATAATAATGTATATATGTGTGTAAGATGAATAGGAACAAAATGTATTACCAATAATATAATAAATTAATGAATAAAAAAATAACAAAATAATAACAAAAATAAAAAATAAAAAATGAGAAAAAAGGGTGACAGACAGGAAGTATGAGGAGGCCATCTGTTGCTCGAAAATTTGAAAAAGGGGGCTTTTCTTCTTCATCTTCCTCTGTCTCCCTCTGTAACCGCCATTAACATTTTGTTAGCAATGTCCTCTCAATTTTTCTTGCTTTTTTCCTTCATTTTTAGCTTGTTTTACTTGCAATTTATGTGGAAATTTCCCTTGAGTCAATGGACACCTCGGGGTAACACTTATTCTGCCTTTCATTATGTTTTTATTTATCCATTACCTCCACTTCAAGTAAGCATTTCCTTACTTTTTCTCTTCTTTTTTGTTGTTTGTATTATGAATTTCTTGTAATGGTGTTGTTAGGACTAATTTACATTTTTTTCTTTAGTTTATATGATTTTTTGTTCATAAAATGCCTTGTAGTTATGTCTTGTAGTTTTGCTTAATGCCTATAGGAGTTAGACTTGAACCTGTGAATTCTGTTATTTCATAACACCATAGTTTCTTTAATTAGCAAAGCATACCTTTAATAATAAGCATGTAAATAACATTAGTTTAGTTTGTTGTGTTTAACTTAATGGACCCAATTTGATAATGGTATAATATTTTTAGGTTTGTACATCAGTCTCACGAACACATTGTAATTAATGAATGCATCAATGTAATTTAAATTAACAAATGCATCAACATAGTTGAGATTAACTTTAGATTGACATGTTGTAATCAAATTACCTAAACCAAGATGGTAAACCTTTTGCCCTTTTGCCTTGACATTGGCACAAAATAATTAATCAAATTGGTTTGCTTGGTAGCTGTTGATGGCCTATAGTGTTGTTAAATTGCTTTTCATATGCAGGAGGTAGGCATATTCCTAGCTTGAATACTAACAAAATTTTGTTAGAATTTTATAGATATTTAAATGTAAATTTTCCTAGATTGTCATGCATGTTTGATAGATTACCCACTAACTGGCTTAGGTTATTGTAAATTGTGTTGAGGCACCTAGCGTGCATTTTTGTACAGGTTGGCTATCATTGATCTAAGTCAGAATGCAGTTAAAATTTCACCAAAATTTTTAAATTAATTTTAGTTTGCCTGCAACCCAAGTTAGCTCTAAAAACTAACACTTAATTTTTGCATGATGCAACACAGAGATGCTCCGGTTACACCAACTACACCTACACCAGATTGGATAATTCTCCAATAAGCTGATAGGTATTGAGCCTTGTCTAGAGTACAATTTCAATTCAGCTGCTTCATGTTTGAACATTTTGTACAAACTGTATGGATGATTGAAGAGGTTGATGGATTGTTGGCTGCTGCAGGATGGACAACGTTCCTCGCTCCAGCTTTTCAAACATATCCTGACATGACTAAAGAGTTCCTAGCTACTCTCCAATATAAAGGCTACTAAAGGTCAAACACTGAGGAGGGGGTAGTCTAATTCAGAGTAAGGGGTACCTATTCTAGCATCACATGCTGATGCTTTATAGAAGTGATGAGACTTTTGGTGGGACCAAATGTCCTGACCTAGAGAGAACTATAGACCAAAAGCACTGGGCAGCTATCACACTTCTCAGGGCTGTGTACCAGTCAAACATGGTCAATAGCACACTGCTAGCCACACAGGCTCTGAGGTATATCCAGCGAGTCCTAGCTGCATCCTACCTCAGCCACACTAGCAGTTTTGGGTTAATTAATACGGTTGACATAGTTTGTCTATGGGCTATGCGTAGAGACAAAAGGATGGATATTACACATGAGATCATCACCACCCTGCTCAGAGTTACTACGTAGCCTATGTTGTAGATATGCATTAGGGGGAGTGGTGACTCAATTACTACTAGACCTAAGGGCAGATGAGAGGACATTTGGTCAGCCACTCTAAGAGGACATATTTATAGATATGCAGGCCACTATCACTATGAGGATGGTCGAGTTGATACAGGGGCGAGAGAGCCAGTACAAACTACTAACTGTCCCAAAGACTAGAGAGAGTTATGGCATGGGTCTTGTTGTACCAAAACCACCATCAGAAGAGGAGGGTCAGGATCAGCCTCAACCCCCTTTGCCACCTCCAGCACTACCAGTCTAGCATGATGATCAGTAGGAGGAGCCATAGAAACCTTAGGGGGTAGGTGTGGATCTGACTACGAGATGGACATAAAGGTAGATCTCGATGAGCTTTTTGACTACTCACCTTAGCGACTGGTGCATCTACGATCATCGATTAGACACCAACAGTGTAAGGACCTAACATAGGCTCTAGTAGAATTTACGGCATTATCAGATTATTAATATCAAATCAATCTTAATTAGAGGAATTATTATAAGTTAAAACCTTATGGATTAATGGTCGTATGTGGCAAAGGGTTAGAAAATCAATTAAAATTTTGGTATATAAGTGTACAATTGAAAAAGAAATTTTAGTTAAATGGTCTACTATAATATAATTAAGTATTAGTGGGTTAAATCAATAAAATAAAGCAAGATGGGGTGCAATTAAAGAAAAAAAACTAAGCATGGGGTGAAATTTGAAGGAAATAAATAAATGGGGACACATTTCTAACATGCAAATAGATGGGGGAGCATAAGGGTACTTTGCCTTTCTATGTAAGTGTTAGAAACCTTGCATGTTGGAGAGAGAAAATATTTTCTTAGTTCTTGAGAGGGGGGATGAATTTTGCAAGGAAAAGAAGAAATAAATTTAGATTTTTTCCATCTCTTATCTCTCACTTATCTCTTATCTCTCTTTACAAGGTCCTTCATCTCCAGTCCTTTTAATTCTTTAAGATAAACTCTTTTGCACATGGATGATTTAGAAGTTTTTAGTTGAATCATCAAGGTATGGATTCAAGACTTTAATTTATCTATTCTTCATCTCTTTCTATCTTGTTGGATGGATTTCCCAAGGAGAATGAATGCTATAATTTTGATACATGATGGTATGAAAATATGATTTGTAGAGGAGGAAGCTAAAAAGAAGAAGTAAGGCAAAGAGGTAGCTAAGGATTGTAGCTAGGTGGTGATTCAGCCAAGGTATGAGAATGTGTGTCTTGAGGTTGTTTTTAATGTATTTCAAGATTGAAATTTCTGTAAAGATGTGGATTATGGCATGAGTTAATAAACCTAAAAGAATGAAGTCAAATATTTAAGATAGGACTTGTAAAATGAAGCAATACATGTGAAGAATTGTTGAAACCAGCTTTTGTAATTTTAGAATATCTCAGGCTATAGACCTTTAATTGACTTCAATCTAGTTGGTACTTCTTCTTAAGATTTAAACCTAAATTTTTGTTGAAAGAATCCATCTTTGATTCTGCCTCTAAGTGCCCCTAAATCTAATTTGAAGTTCGTTTTGAGCTGCTGCCCAGTTGTTATGATGATATTACTGTATTTTTTCTATAACTTTTTGTTGAGAAGTTAATCCTTTGAGATAAAATTTTAGTTAAAATATATTCATATTAGCACAAATTTCATGAAGGAATTTTGTCAAAATTCTGTACCCATTTTATACTATAAATTTTCTAACTGGTGGTAAAAACTGAATGGGGTACAGTGAATTGCTGTTAAGAGAATAGGAATAGATTTTAGTAATTTGACTATATCTCTTGGTATAGAGGTCAGAATTCTATAAATTCAAATTATGGTAAAACTATACTTATATTTCTACAATTCATATAGAGAAATCTTGATTTGGTTCTATTTCTAAATATTTCAAAAAATGACTTGAATCTGGAACTGTTGGTAGCATTGTTTCCAAAAATAATCCTTAATGTTTTTGTAATATCTTGAAATTTAAAAATGATAATTAGGTAGTTATAGTTGGGTTATAAAATAGACTCTCATATCTACATTATTTATGAAGAAAATAAAGTCTAATTATGCCTATAAACTTGTCTAAATTTCGGTTGAAGACCGGAATCATATGCTGCCTATCACAATAAACAATCATCAGTTATTTCTAATTATCTTGAGTTATAGAAATGATATCACAATAATATTTAATGTTCCTAAAACTAGAAACATATATGATTATGTTTGTATAAGATCATTTTGGCCAAAAATGGCTTTTGGTAGGTCAAGAATAGCTTTAAATATAAGCTTAAAAATCTTTCTCTATGAAGGATTGTTGCAAGAATTTATCACCATTGTTGGTATGCATTTTTGGAATATTCTTATGCATTTAAATAAATTTAAGCATCTCTAGAACAACATTTTGACTATATGCAGAATTGATCTTATGTATTTTAAGCACATTTGTAATGGAAAAGTAACACATTAAGAGATGAGTCATGAGTATACAAAATAATATCATATTGTAAGCATGTAAGCATGAATAATTATTAAAGCATATTTATAATAAATGTATGTTATTATTCACCTCATTGACATAACATAAACATCCTTATATGTTATAGTTATATGACATGTTTATTAGTTAAAAATGTCAATGTATATTTGTATGACTATCGGGATATAAATGCATCATGTACAAGTTGATCATATTGTTATATGAAGATGTGAATACATTTCTATGTATTAGGGACAATGTGTCTTTTTGATATCATATGAATATATGATGAAGCATGATTACATGGAAGTATGTTAATTATAAATAATCTAGTACAGTACTTGATCGCTTTGTTAAATGAGATTGTGTATACAAGTACATACACTAGAGATGGTATAGTTTTCTATTGATTACTTACTTGAGAATAATTGCAATTAATTATATGCATATATAAAGATTTCACAAGATTATAATGTGATTAAAATATCACACAAAAAGGGATAGTAAAGGATTTATGTACATATATGATCACAAAAGCATGCAGTTAAGCATATATGATTATAAAGTATACTTCAAGGGTAATTATGTTATGAACGTGTTCATACACATCTTAGATTAAAGAAACTCAATAGAGCATGATGTTATGTATCATCATAATATAGATGTGAAATAGTTACATGATTTAAAAGAATTATAAGTACAAAATAGTAATACTTAGTTGTGCTCAAGATAGCATGTTTATAGAAAATTTATACATGTACAAGTATATGACCTCATACTCATAAATATACATGAATATATATATGTATGAACGTCTAAATGCATATGATGAGAAAAAAACAAAGTATTGAAAAATAATACCCAATAGTGCACATGATCACATGTTTACGGAAAGTTTACACATGTGCATGTATATGATTTCCTTGTTCATAATTACATAAGAGTACACATGTGTATACATAAATATGATTGAATAGAGTAAAGATAAAGTAAAAAAGATTATATTGCCTACGTCTTTATCTAGGTTATGGATAGATGGGTATGCCTATATGGGTAACTTGTAGCAGCTAGAGTATAGATGTGACCCTATTTGGGTTAGCTTGAAAGCTAAAGTACAGTTGAACCCATTTGGGTCATAAAGTATAGTTGAATCCATTTGGGTCATAATGTACAGACATAGTCCCATTTGGATCATAAACAATCTCGTTTAGGTTGTAGCCGACCCTGTTTGGGTTTGCTCAACTGATCTACCATACAATTTCTTCCCTTTAAGGGGGCTACCATTTAATACCTTCGGGTATCTTATTCATATCTTTGGCTGCCACCATTATAATAAGACAGTTTCGTACCTTCGGGTGCCACCATTATAATTAGATAGTTTCGTACCTTCGGATACCACCATTATAATAAGATAGTTTTGTAATTTTGGGTGCCATTATTATAATTAGATAGTTTCGTACCTTCAGATGCCATCGTTATAATCAGACAGTTTCGTACTTTTGGGTACCACCATTATAATTAGACATTTTTGTACTTTCAGGTGCCACCGTTATAATCAAACAATTTTGTACCTTCAAGTACCATTGTATAACCCATTATCCACTTCTTTAGAATAGTGCAGGCCTAATTCATAGTAAAAGAAAAGCATCATAGTAAATTAAAAGATTAAAGAAATATGACAGTTCTTATATTGATCTTCATATGAATCTTATATAAAAATCTCTATGTTGCATATGGAAATTATGATACTAAAAGAGGTTGCATCTTTATATGCATATAGTATTGCATGTACATATTAGAATAACAAGCTAGATGCATAAAAAACTTGTGTATCAAAATGTCAAGTCAATAATTATGTTGGTGAAAGTATATTCTCTATAGTTATATGTTATTTACTTAAGGTTGTTAAAGGATGCATGTGCCTCTTAAATATGAAAGTGATGAAATCTTGGATGTCATTTCATGGTGTTTCCTATAATTAGGAATACAAGATATAGGTATAGGTTTGTGTATAGTAAAGCTTTTTAACAATGATATTTGCTATTATGTGTTTTTTATGACCACATGCTTCTTGCTTAACATTGAGCAATAATATGAGAATTATGTGTGACTCCTTACTTGTTATTATTTAATATGTTATGATCTTATAAGCATAGGTAATTATTACATACACGGAATAGGAGTAAATTAACATGTTAATATAATAGTAAAATGGAATGGTACCTAATTATGAAAGATAATGATATGATAAGGATAATATGTGAATTAAGTACATAAGATATATTTGTATATGATTATATGTCTTAGAGATTATTAATATTTTGTTTATACATAGGGATTCAATTTTTATTAACCTAAAGTCTATGATTTTCAAATGACTTTTATGAATATAGATTGATATTATCATGCCTTTAAGAAAGTTTAGTAAAACAAAGTGATTAATTGAGTTTGAAATAAATAGAGGAACTCAAGAATTATAAATGAGGTATGTGAAAATTGTTAAGAAAGTGATAACTAAGAGGAACTTTTACAAGTGCTTGGCATTGAATACAAGAATAAGTTAAGACTACAAATAATTTAAAAAGTTTATAAGTTGTATATTATTATCTCAAATGATTGGATTTCTCTGCTCAAAAATATGTTTTGTGTATGTACTCTTTGACGACTTTTAAAGGAGGTTGTCTATATGTTTTATGTTTCCCACTAAGATTTATAGCTTAGCACGAATTTTTTTATCCATGTAGGTTGCAAGGATAGGTTTATTTTTTCAGGGTTGATATCTATAACAGGACAGCCAACACGAGTCTTAGAAGATTGGAAAGTATATAGTGTTCTTTTAGGGTTCTTTTTTCCTAGAGATTTATTTATGTTGGAAATTTTGTAATACTATAGATGTTTTGTATATGTAAAGATGTAATGTTTTAAGAGACTCTTTTATAAGTAAAGTTTTAATAGTTAAGTTTTAGATACCATGTTTTAAGTTGTCTTATAAGATCTCTGTATAGTATAGTTAATGATTTAATAAATGGAAAAGCATGTTTAATGGTATAGGTCAAAGTGTTGTAGCTAATAATAGGTTAAGGGTGCCACAGACAGTCTCCAGCTAGGAGGTTAGATAGATATTCACCATACAGTCACCCAAAGGTATCCACTTCCACTGCTTCCCCACTATATGGACATCCTAGGGCATCCACATCCACTGGTTCACCACCAGTGCAACCAACGTCAGCTCTATTACCTGGTGATATCGTGGAGAGGTTTTCTGCTATGGATAAGATCGTTAAGAGACAAGATCAAACATTACAGTTATTGCAAACTTTGGTATAGTCTTTGTAGGCTAATGTTGAGGGTATCAGAGCTGATCTGGTAGCTATAAGATAAAGATTTGATGTATCTCTATAGGTAGTCAATGATTCTCTCACTCAGATCAAATAGTAAGGAGATTGCATTGAGACAGAGGTCTCCCAAAGGGAGGCAGGCAGTGATTGAGACAGATGAGCAGCTCAAAAGATACATTAGAGACCAGAAGAATGACTTGATGAGGTACTTAGAGCAGCATTCTATAGTAGTCTTAGGGGTAGTCAAGAGTTCAGAGTGCTTAGCCAAGATGATAGCATAGATCTTACGACCATTGTCCACTGTACTACTCGGGTTTGAGTTTAGGTTCAGGTAGCAAGAGGAGTAGCTGCTAACACTGATAATTTGCAATTATTTTTATATTTTTGGGTATTTCTTGGCATTATTTTGTGTTTTTAGAGTCTCCTCAAAACTCTATCCTACATATACTACATAAGCCCTAATGCCCCATACCTCGTCCTGTAGAGTTTGTATAGTCATTGGTAATGTCTTCAGAGACTGTACTGCTATGAGTATCGACTGTAAGGTCTAATCCTAATGCCTACAGGCATCCTCTAGTGCTGTTCGCCTCCTTGAAATATCATCAAATGGAGGAGCTAAAGGTGCGTGTGTTGGCAGCATAGACAAATATGTCTCTAGGCATGTTGGTGATTATAGAACAGATGGTGGAGGAGCTAAAGATGTGGATGCCCCTGGATGTCCATAAGGAGAGAGCCTCCCTATCCTTTTAAGTGGTAATCATTGATGTCTGATGGGCAATCTCGAATGAACTGGTGGCTGTGGTGATCCATCCAAGAGGTCTTGCAGGTCTAGCGGCATGTCAAACTCATAGTCTAAATCCATCCCTAACCCCTGAGGTCCTTGTGGCTCATCTGCTTGATCCCTCTACTGAAGTGGCTATAATGGAGGTACCTATGGTGCTGCGTGTGCCTCCTGTGGTGGCTGACCCTGCCTATCCTCATTCGTAGGTGCATTTGGTACTATAGAGTCGAGACCATGCCTCTATCTGGTCTCGAGCATAGTTAGCTACCTATACTCCTCCTTTCGCTCCTCGATGGGCTCCACCATCTTCATGGTGACTGCTGCATATAAATCAATGTAGATGCCCTCTAGAATGCGGTTACTAAACTCATTCTTATTTGCCCCTAGTGACAATAGCAGCTGAGTGATGACACCTCCTATACATATCTATGTAATGGATTGCATGGACACCCTGATCAGCAATGCAATAATCTCATGCTTTATGTCCACATGCCTATGTTCCTATTTCCCCCATAAGCTAGTGATGTTGACAAAATTAATCGACCCTGGACTACCTATTTATCCCAAGTATGAGGCTAATAGTATCATTGAATATATCGATAGATCTAGGTGGCCGGCATGGTACTCTTTGCAATATCTGACTGGTATATGGCACTTGGTAGCATCACTCTTCCCCATCTATCTCAGTCTATCATCTTGGGGGGTGTAAGTACATCAGGCCCAACTGGTAGACCCATGGCCTGTGTGAACCTGCTGTGTGTAATGTTGCAGTGTATGCCTAGTGTTCGAAATTGGACTACCCCTTATTGCATATCTAAACTTTAATAACCCCCATACTATAGCATCGTTAGGATATCGAGTTACATCAGGGTAAGTCCTATAAGCCGGAGTAAAAAACTCTATCCAACCTACCCTAGCCAAAACCTTGTCAGCCTCCTCTAACAACCTAAAGTCCTATAGAAACTACTTGAACATGAACCAACTTGATCTATATTGCACCTGCAATAGGGCTCTATATCTAGTAGCTTGCTCGGGCATTATGTAAGCTGGCACCGATTGAGGTGGCTGTGTGTGTGCAGTTTTGCAAGGCATCTTACAAAAAAAAGTTACATGTTAGTTTGTGGGCTTGCCTTGGTTCATAACTAAGCTAATATATTAGAATTTATAAGAATTTTGATAGCATTTTGGCTAAAAGGTAGATAGCTAACTTGCATAGAAATGTGCGTTAGGCACCGTAACACAACAAACAATATCCTACGCCTGTCATTAAGCACTTTAGCAAACATACATGGCGACAATACATATTTCACACTTTACTAGAATTTAACAAAATTTTGGCAACATTTCAGCTAAAAATGTGGCTGCTTCCTGGACAAAAAGACAATTTAAAACAATATAGGCCATCATGGCTACCAAACAACATAACCTATTTTATCAACACATATTTCACATCTTACAAGATTCTAATAAAAATTTTAGTAGTATTCTAGCTAGGAATGTGACTGCCTCCTATACAAAAAGAGAATTTAAGATAACACAGGCCATCATGGTCGCCAAACAACATAATAAGAAATTAAATTTGTATGGAATAATTTGGGTGCAATTTTAACATGCATGTGAAGGTGCAGAATATATTTTTTGCTAAAAAAAAGAAAGTTACAAGTTCATGCATTCATATACAAGTCTTTTTACAGAATTATCTGCTCATATATAAGGTTTTTTTACAGGCTTACATGCTCATATACAAGGTTTATTCCTAACTACAGTGTCATGCAAAAGAGTTTTACAAATTACACTAATATCCCAAAAGAAATTATATATCTCTAAGCTATGAGGCAAAATATAAACAAACTATACTACTTATAAGGTCTAAGGATATGCAGAAGTACTAAAAAAAATTAAAATAAATAAATAAAAATAGAGAAAAAGAAAATAAATAAGTAGAATGAGGATACTTACTTGTGAGAGATGAAATAAGAAAATAATAGAAAACAACAGAACTAGATTACTCCCTAAAGTGTGCTTCACTCTCGGAAGTCTTTGGGCATAGACGAATCAAAGAAAGGAAGAAAAATAGAGAGAAAAGGCGAGAAAAACTGGAGGTAGGAGCCTGAAATTGGAAAAAATGGTGGTTGCCAAAAAATGAGGAAGAAAGCCTTTTTATTCCATTTTTTGAGTGAGCGACGGGAAACCCATTCATTACTAGCGTCAGACAGGACTGAGGGATGTCTCGTCCCTCATAGTAAAATGACCTTTTTGCCTTTTTTTCTCAATTTTAATTTTATTTTTCCATTTTAACCCCCTTTTCATCCTTTTTTTTCAAACCCTTTTCTTCATTTTTCAACCTCTTTTCACCTTAAGAATATTTATTTACATCTTCATCACATTTTTTTACATTATTTACACTATTTACATGTGTTATTTTTTATTTTGTTATATGTAATAAAAATTCCAAAATACCCCTGAAATTCAACATGTTTCTTGAGTTGGATGACTTTTTGACTTCAAAATTTTCCACAGTCATTTATCTAGACCGTCGAGCTTTTGGATTCTCTACAAAATGAAAACAAGAGAAAATGCAATAATATGTATGTACAATGCATGAGATATGTAGAAAAATGACTTTTGGCCTTCCAGAAGTGATAGATAGGTTGCCCATGGCTCGCTTCTTTCTAGTGACGGGCATCTATCATCACTTTTCTATAAATAGTGCTTCAAATGTCTTGGTCTTTGTGCCATTGAACTCTCACTTTTGAAGGAAGCTTCTATTAGGTATTTCTTCTCCCTCTTCCTTTTCTTTTTTTTTTTTTCAGTTATTTAGTTTTTTAATCCATTATTTAATACCTAGACTAATAGGAATTACCATCATCATGGCTTTTGGACTTGCAAAATTGCATCAACTATTGGATGACCCAAGAACTTAGAAGGACCCTCTGTTGGCTCCACACTCGAGTCTGAAGTTTCTGAGGAGGGTATCTCTAGACATGAAGTTCTTACTTACTGCTACCTGATATTAGGACCTAAGGTTCCACATGTTTATATTTACTCATCATGAGTTATGTCCTCTACTAGAGGAGTTTGTTACGATATTCAATGCCAGGTTCAAGCTATCACTGCCATACCTGCCTTCTTTTCTTTCTAGCTACCTTAGAGAGGTTGCCTATGTCCTATGCATCTTTCCCTTTGAGGCCAGGGATTTAGTACCTTATGAGAGGATATTCCCACTGAAGCCATTGATTGATGTACTGGCCAATTTCAAAGACATAGCCTCCTTCCATTTCATTGTGGTATTGCTTTGCTGTCTTGCTAAGTGCTTATTGATGCATATCGATGATACCATGACTGGAGATTATGGGTTATTTACCATTGTGGATAGCTTATTCTGGGGGCGCAACCTATTTTCCCTAATCGTGTTTGAGACCATCATCGACTCGAATGCCGTTCGTTATACTTCTCTTTCTTTCCTCATAGGCAACCCCATGCTTCTTCAGGTATGTCCTTATTTTAAAGGTAGTATGCCCTTTGTGGGTTTTCATAATAGCTTTTCTTGTCGAAAGATGTATCATTTTAGATTTTCACATGTATCTTTGCCTTATTTTTCCCTAAGATGAACCTAACTCACCTCAGTGGTTTTTTTTTTCAGGTATGGCTTCGTGAGAAGCTAAAATTGCTGTCAGAGCCTCCTCATCGAGTTAGGTCCCCAAGCATTTACCTTATGAGATGTGTCATACTCCGGCATCTGTAACATGAGTTTCTAACAATCTAGGATGTGGTCAACTAGCTAGGTAATTTGATAGACAATGACATTATGTTTAGGTGCACATGGCTGCCTATCACTTCTATAGTTCGGGATGGAGCATTTGGATGTGTCCCTCTATGCAGACTACATCAGGCCACCTTTTATATCACTACTCATTGTGCTAATTATTTTGGGGATTAACAGGACATTGTCAGGTATTCATTGGGCTTTCGAGGCAGTATTCTCACTACTCATTTCTTGACAGAGTATTATTTGAGGATTTAGACTTGGCTTCCTATGAGGACTTCATTCTTGAGATTGGTGCTTGTGATTTTACCACCTTTAACTTATATAAGCAATGGGTCACTAGCCATACTGTCGACAACAGACTTTCTCATCTTAAACACTTGGATGGGGAGAGAAAGGTGATAAAGATAAACTAGATCGGATACTATTATAGATTATATTTTTTCTTTTATTGAACTTTTAAAAATTAAAAATGTGAAAAGACTATGCTACTTTTAGTTACATTGATGATATTATGAATATATTCATGACATTTCTTTCTAATTTTAGTACTCATGATCAACATTTGATAACCCTAATAACATGTATTATTTAATTTTGAATTGAAACTTTACAAACATCATAACTCATATCATCAATCAGCCTTCTTGGGTTTTCTTGATTAATTATATTCTCTCAGCCTCTGATTTTTTCTAGGATGCCTTTTTTTAGTTTTCACCCTGGTGAGGCACCCAATTTTAGCAAGGCATTCGTTTTCTTTCAATTTTTGACCCGAAGGGCATTTATTCTCTTATTTTTCTCTTTTAGTCTTAGCTATGGAACCTTTTCAATATATTTATGTTCATTGGTTCTCTGAACTCATTGCCATCACTGTCTAACAAAATAACATCTCCTTTGGATAACAACATCTTAAGCACAAAAGGTCCTTCCAATATGGGTCTGAACTTTCCTTAAATATATAAAATTTTTGGCCTCATCTGTTTTAAAACTAGATCTCCCTCTTTCAAAGGATGCTTCCTAACCTTTTTCCCAAATGAGCGAGCTAGCATTTTTTGATAGGCCTAATTATGATAATATGCCCTCATTCTATCCCCTTCCCATAATTTGAGCTATGATAGTCTCAGCTTAGCCCATTATACTTTTGGTATCTCAACTTCCAAAACAACCCTTAAAGATTGATGCTCAATTTCTATCGGTAATACTGCCTCTGCCCTATAGACTAAAGAAAATGAAGTAGCCTTTTTGAAGTTTTGGCTATGGTCTTGAAACCCTATAATGCGAAGGGTAGCTTATCAACCCAATCTTTGTAAGTCTAAACCATTTTGGCCAATATCCTTTTCACATTCTTATTAGCTACCTCAACTGCTTCATTTGCTTGAGGTTTATAAGGAGAAGACTTATGATGCTAAACTCTATACCTAATGAGCATCTACCTAGTTTCACCAGAGAATTGTAACCCATTATTAGAAACTATATGATGAGGCAAATCATATCTGCATATCAAATTATGAAAGGCATAACTCGATAGGAATATGTACCCCATTCAGTTATGAAAGTGGTTTTAATCCAGTCTACTATCTTGTTCAAAATCTAATTGTACCTTGCATATCCATCTACAAAATTGTACATGGCATAGGCTGCTGCACTATTAACCAGGACATCTATGTGAGGCAAAGGGAAATCATCCTTAGGATAAGGTTTGTTCAAGTCCCTATAATCTGCACAGATCCTGACTCTTCCATCCTCTTTTGCTATGGAAACTACATTCGCTAATCACGTGTGATATTGGACATCCACCAGGAACTTAGCCTCTATCTGTTTCTTAACTTTGTCCTTAGCTTTTTCAGCCCATCTGGCCTAAGCCTTTTAACCTTCTATTTAACTAGATTGTACCCTGAATAAATTGGAATGGCATGTTCAACAATTTCTTGATCTATTCTCAGCATGTGTTTGTAGGTCCAGGTAAAGACTTTTTTCATATTTTTTCAAAATTCTCTCAAAAATTTCCCTCTCCCTAGGAGTTATACTGATACTAATAAAATTTCTTTTGTATTTTCTTTAGTTTTGAGATTAAATGAACATGAGTTTATTGAGTTAATGTCAAATATGAATGGTTCATGATCATGATTATGCATATTTAAATCAGAAGAAACATCACACAAGTAAGCAAAATTGTTCATCTTATTAATATAATTAAAAGAGCAATCAATTTTCTCAATAAAAAGTTCAGAAACATAAATAATATCAATAAAAAAAATCATCGTCAGTCTTGGCAGCATTAGATGCCTCTCCAGCCTCGGCCTCTGATGGATCCTTAACCTCAACCTTTCTTTTGCCTTTAAACTGAAGAGCAAGTAGCTTCTCTATCAAAACCTCTTCAGGCACTTCCTTGTCCCAAGCTGAATGGTGTAGAAGAATCTCTTCATTCCAGAATCCCTCAACTGGTTTGATAATCCCTGGTTCCCAATATAAGACATCATTGAACAGCTTAAACCCTAGCACTAACTCACCCCCTATCAGCTAAGGTTCATTCTCTCCACAGTAAAGGAAAATACCTGAAGCTGGCACAAAGCTTTAAGAGATGTGGAGAATCCATTTCTCTACTTATTTCTCTTTACCCTTCTAATTGGAACTAGTGAAGCCTAACCTCTTCTTATCTTTCTAACCCTTAGCATCTATAATGGTCTGAGGCCTTTAGAAGTTCTTGTTGAAACCACCACTAGGCAGGAAGTTCATCTTCTTCATCATGTTAACCACTTAAGGATAATCAACAAAGCTACTCTCACCTTCTTCAATACTAATGGTAGCTATACGAAACCTACTGAAGGGTTGTTTAGCTATCTCAAGTGCAGACACCTATTCTCTTTTATAGCTCTAATAGTAACCACTTAACCATTATAAGGGATCTTGATAATCTGATGTAATGTGGATAGCACTTCACCCAACTTGTGAAACCATTGTCTTTCTAACAACATAGAGAAATTAGTTGGAATAGGTAGCACCACAAACTCAACTTCTATCTAAATAGGCCTTGTCTTCACTAAAGCCTTGAAGGTCCCAATAGCTTGTCTTTTGGAATTGTCATAAGCAAAAATGGTTAAATCAGACTTACTCATCATGCTCTCATACAACCCAAAAGCTGGAATTGCCACTAAGGGGTAGATATTAATGAAAGAGCCATCGTCTATCATCACACAAGTTGTGTGCTTGCCATTCACCTAGGCTTTGATGTATAAGGGCCAATTGTGGTTCCTCTCTTCAGAAGGTAGGTCAGCATCAGAGTACACAATATTTTCTCCTATTCCTCCCTTAACTAAATCCAATAGCTCAAAAAGCAAGATGGTATTGGAGCCAATGGACTCACTCAGGGCTTTAACTAGCTTCTGTTTGTGAAAGGGAGATTGTTTCAGTAAGTCCCAGATGGAAACTTGTGCATTTTTTTTCTTCAACTACTTAATTATTTGATCTTCCTCAACTTCTTTTTCTGTTTGCATTGCAATAGGAGCTAGCTGCCTTTCAACCTCTGAGGCCACTCTTTCGCTTTTTGTGATCACTTTAACCTTATTCTCTTCTCTTACTTCCTCTTCCCTTTCACTAGCTGAGCTCTAAATATCAATGGGCACCAAAGTCCTTTCATCCTCACTCTTTATGGGGCTACCTAATAATCAATCACGTAAACTAACCAATTTTCTTCAACTGGCTCTGTGTCCTTAGGGGTGGAATGAGTAAAGGCCATGTACTCATTCCCATACATGTCTCTCAAGACGTACCATTCAGGTAGACTAGTCCCAATCATAAACTCCTGTGGCAGCACCGCATTATAACCTTCTTTCTTCTTCTTATCTTTCTTCTTAGGATTTAAAATTTGCTTGCTATCTATCAAATATTGGATTTTATTCCTTAGGCTATGGTAATAATTGGTCAGGTGCCCAGTGTGCTGATGATATTATTGTATTGATCTTCCCTATGATGGGGCAACCCTTGACTTTTTGTAGGCCTTAGGGATAATGGTTAAAGCTTTCGTCTTTTTCTTAATCTATTCAACACCTAACACAGTGACTTACTCAGGTTAGAATAATGCCTCTAACTAGCCTTTATAATAGACACCTCTGTGGTTTTTCTAGTTCTGTTCATCGCACTACTATTCCTAATTGCATTGTTATTGTTGAAATTCCTTCTTGCATTCTCATTGCTCGCTCTTCTAGCTAAGTACTCTCCCTTAGCTTATATGGCTATGTCCTTTATTGACTCCCAGTTCTTTAAACCCTTCATCCTTAAACCATCCCTCAAGTACGGGCTTATGTTCCTAATGAATAACCTGATCTGATAAGTTGTATCAGGCTTCCCTTCCTCTTTATCTCCATCACCCTATTTCTCCAGCTAGTGAGGTACTCATGAAAGATTCATCATGTTTTTATTGGAGTAACTTGAGGTCCTTCAGGGTAACCTCCATCCTAGTGTTGTAGTCATATTGCTTAAGGAATTCCTTACTCTATAGGTCCCCATCCTCTTTGGTATGTTTGTCTAACCCATGGTACCAATCTATTGTAGGCCCTATTAAACTCAGGCAAAAGTACTCCACCTTTTATTTTTTGGACAAGGTGGTCCTTTTTATGATTAGTGTATACTATTTAACATGTGCCGATGGATCAGAAGTGCCATCAAACCTCGACAGATCAGGCATCTTGAATCTCTAGGGAATTGGTTCATCTCCATCCAAATCCATATCTTCAGGGTTCATCCCTTTACCAGCAGATAGTAATCTAGACATAACATCGATATTTTCCTCCATATTCTTGAAAGCTAGATCACTAGCACTAAGACTTCTAATCCTCATGTTTATTATTGGGGGGAACATAGTCTTCATCCTCCTCTTCTATGAAATTATCTTCAGGGTCATGCCTTATTTCTCTCTTTGGCGGGTCTCGAAGTTTAACAACATCAGCTGTGACAGTGTTGCCAATGTGCATTGGCTTCACTATCTCGCGAGCGGGTGTTGCAGGCTGAGTTTTGATATTAGTTGCTACAAAAGCCACCATCCCACCAATCATAGCCATAAGCTTCTCTTTTAAATCCTAAAACCTCCTATCCAATCTCCGGTTTAAATCATCCCGTACTATCAAAGGCCCAGTAGGGGTAACATTCGACCTTTCCCTCAAGAATGAAAACCTTACTATCATGTCATCAATCACTCTCTCAGTCTCATTTTCCCTTTTGGTCTTATTCAATCCCTCATTCTACATGTCTAAACTTATTTCTTAATTGCTTTCTGATAACTAACTTGAACCCAACTCAGAATTGACCTCTGAACCTAAATTCGAACCTAAAATTGATCTCAATAGACTGGATATAGATCATCAGACTAGGCACCCTTTTAACCCTCTGGGCCACCTAGATAAGTCTATGATGGCTACAAGAATAAGATGTTAGGAGTGATGCATGGTGAATTATGTATGAGCATGGTATATGTATGATGCATGAATGCAATGTATGATTCTATTAGATGTGAATCAAAACCACACACAAGCATAACAATAGTCTTCCAACCTTATTACTCCCACACAGAGGTTATCCCATGGGTTAATAGGGTTAATAGGGTGCCTAATGGATACGTATGGTACACAATAAAAAATCGAGAACATAACCTCTCTAATTGAAAGTGCAGGTATATGCGTTTTGGCTATTATGCATTTTAACTAACTCATACAAATGGGCTTGGTGATGGAATATGACATGGCATATATATGATGATCACGCAGCAAAAAAATAATAAAATTGATCATAGATACCACGTAATCCATAAACAAGAATCGAAAACATGCAATTTTAGGGTTTTTGAAAAACTTACAACCTTAGATGCCTTTCAAAACTTGATTTTGATGATGACCAGTAACTAAGATGGATTTATTCGCCTTAGATCTTGATCACCAATGCTAAAGAAACAGCCTTTACACCACTCCTCTCTATGTTCACACACACAATTGCAAGGAAGGCTTAAAATCAAGAGTGCTAGCTCTATGTTTAAATATTTGGCAATGGTAATGGATTGAAGCAACAAGATCTGATATTTTTCTTCTTTTAGGTTGCTATCGCTGCCCAAGAATACAAGAGAACAAGAAAGAATTCTTTCCCCTTGTGTATTTCGGCTAAGAGTGTGAGAGAGAGAAAATCACGCCTAGGGTTTTTTCTTTTGTTCACAAATATATATCATTTATTTTGGTAAGTGTTAATTCTGAAATTTACTAGCTAAAGATAGTAAATTCAGCCTCCATAACTTCCTTAAATCAAGTGATATATATTAACTCTAATTCCTTTAAATTTTGAATTCAAATTAATTTCAAATAACCATGAGACATTTAATCAAAACAAATCACTTAATTTAGGGATATAGTTGCCGAAATTCATTAGTATTTTAACTTGAATTTTTAGTCACTCGCTCTCCTATTTTAAGTGTTTTATTTTGATTCAAATGCTATTAGGATTTAATACTCATTTAACTTAATTAATCCAAGATAATTAATTAATTGAAATCAATCCTATTTAGGCCGAATTTATCTCGCTCATGGACCAAGGTCCAATAGCAATTTTAATACCCATTACATATATTAATTTGACTTTAAATAAAAGCCCAAATTAGTGCTCAATACTATATTTAAATATTTTAAGCCCAATGCTTTGTGTACGATCCTATAGGTCCATTTAACATTGGCAATGAATTAATAAATCAATTCAAAGGCTATATATACTCTCTAGCAAGATATTATAGCATTCCAAATGAAATGAAAATGCAAATAGCATTTAGTGACCTAATGCAATTTTACATAGTCCCTTACCCTTAAATATCAGAATTAATATAAGACATTGAACCAGTCATTCTTATGTATACTAATTCATTTTTTGATATTCCAGTGACACTGAACTCTCAGATAAATAATGATTACTCATTATTTCATCTTGGTATGGCCATACACTTCTCAGTTCACTGATTAATTGGCCGATGATATTTTCTCTCTTATCGAGAGGGGTAATCCCTTTACTTCTCTCATGCTCTCTAACATGGATCAGTGCATACCCAAGCATACCCATACTTGTCACCCTATTACGAGCACGTTAGGTGTATATCAAAGTACACAGTAATTCATAAAGAATTTCATAGAGAATTTAGGTCTAAGAACTCCGATGAAAAACTTGCACATGAGAAGCACTTATGACTTGTGCCATGTAGTGTTCTCATGAATGGATCAAATCCAGATACCATGTTCTAAACATGTATCTATGATCTCTGATTGATACTCTTGTCCTTATGATCTGTAAGACAAAACTCATCTTATCAGAGAGAGCATACTAGTCTTAATTCATTTGTTATTCCCATAACAATGACTGACTAGGGATATTTAGAATAAAGTCTCATTTGTTTCAAGGTCTTACAACCATGTGCCTCACACATGATAACTTAAACTGATATAACATTATTGGATAGTTCTATCAATTGATATGCACAGGAATACAATAGATAAAACAAATGCCTCATTTATTAAATTAAAAGCTTTATAACAATGTATTGGGGCTAAGGCTTACACTACCAATCTCCCACTAGCACTAGTCCCAATTGGGCATAGCCCTAAGACTGAATGCTCTCAAATGAGATTTGTGCAGATTTGGACGTAACTATTTTGTCAAAGGATCTGCTATATTATCTTCACTTGCTATCTTGCTAATCTTAATGTCCCCATGATCAATGATCTCCCCACGATCAATGATCTCTTTGATCAGGTGGTACCTCCTGAGTATGTGTTTGGATTTCTGGTGTGACCGGGGCTCCTTGGCCTGTGCAATGGCCCATTGTTGTCACAGAAAATTTTTTTATTGGATCTAGGATGCTTGGGGCCACTCCTAATCCAGAAATGAAATTTCTAATCCAAACAGCATCTTTTGCAGCCTCGCTTGTTGCAATATGCTCAAATTCTATAGTTGAGTCGACAATGGTCTCTTGCTTCGAGCTTCTCCAGTTGACAGCACCACCCTTCAAAACAAAACAAACCCAGATTGCGATCTTGAATCCTGAGTGCTGGTCTAAAAGCAGCATTGGCATAACCTTGTATGACGAGATCTTTTTGACCACCATACACCAAGAAGTGATCCTTAGTCCTTCACAGGTACTTTAAAATCCCCTTTATAGCAGACCAATGCTTTTCACTAGGGTCTTGCTAGAACCTACTGGTTATACTCAGTGCATGAGCAACATCCAACCTAGTACATAACATAGCGTACATGATAGATCCAGTAGCAGATGCATATGGGATTCTACTCATGTTGTCCCTGTCCTTTTTGGTTTTAGGGCACTGCTCTTTAGTTAAAGGAACTCCCAAAGCCAAAGGTATGTACCCTTTCTTTGTGTCTCCTATACTAAAATGCTTTAGTACTTTGTCTATATACTTTTCTTGACTTTGTCCCAAAAGCCAATTCGATCTATCTCTATAGATCCAAATACCAAGTATTGTCTTGGCTTCACCTAAGTCTGTCATTGAGAAGCACTTCCCCAACCATTGCTTAACCTTTTACAATGTTGGAATGTCATTCCCAATGAGAAGGATTTCGTCCACATATAGGACCAGAAAGACTATTATGCTTCCACTAACCTTCTTGTACACACAAGGCTCATCTTCATTCTTGACGAAGTCAAATTCTTTAACTGCCTCATCAAAATAAAGATTCCAACTTCAGGATGCTTGCTTTAATCTATAAATGGATTTTTGAAGTTTGCAAACCTTTTTAGGATGTTTGGGATTGACAAAACCCTCAGGCTGTGTGATATACACATCCTCAAGTAAATTTTCATTGAGGAAAGCAGTTTTGACATCCATTTACCATATCTTATAATCATGATATGCAGCTATGGCAAGCAAGATCTTAATGGAATTGAGCATGACTACAGATGAAAAGGTCTCATTATAATCTACACCATGAGTTTGTCGAAAAAATTTTGCTACTAGTCTACCTTTGTAGGTCTTATCAGCTTTGAGTTTAACTAGCCACTTGCATTCAATTACCTTAGCACCTTCCGGTGGATCAACTAAGGTCCAAACCTGGTTATCGTACATTGATTGTGTCTCAGATTTTATGGCTTCAAGCCAATTTTTCGAGTTTGGGCTCTCAATAGCTTATCGGTAGGTAGTAGGATCCTTACGATCTACTAACTCAATAGTGTCACTATCGGTGATTATAAATCCATATCTCTCAATCTGCTGACGTACCCTATCGAACCTTTTAGGTTCTTGTGTAATGGGTTCCTGTTCCACAACTAGTTGTGAGCTTAATCCCATTTCCAACTCATCCTCTATCGGAGTTTGTGGCACTTGAATTTTTCCAAGTTCTACTTTACTCCCACTGTCTTTCTTGAGAAGGAATTCCTTTTCCAAGAAAACAGCCTTGCGAGCAACAAACACTTTGTTCTCGACTTATGAGTAAAAATAGTATCCCTTTGTTTCTTTGGGATAACCCACAAACAAGTAAACAACAGATTTGGACTCTAGTTTATTAGATGTTGATTTCTTAACATGTGCTTCACAGCCCCAAATCCTGAAAAATAACATACTGGGTTCTTTCCTGGTCCATACTTCATATGGTGTTTTCTCAACTACTTTAGTTGGAGTATGGATTAGTAGAAATGCAGCAGTTTCTAATGCATAACCCCAAAAAGAGACAGGAAGATTTGCTTGACTCATCATTGATCAAACCAAGTCCAACAGAGTTCGATTCTCCTTTTGGATACACCATTCCATTGTGGTGTTCTAGGAGGAGTGAGCTATGAAATGATTCCACACTCCTTCAGATGACTATCAAACTCTTGGCTTAAGTATTCACCACCTCGATCTAATCAAATGGCTTTTATGCTTTTGCCAAGTTGTTTCTCTACTTCGTTCTTAAACTCTTTGAATTTCTCAAAAGTTTTAGACTTATACTTCATTAGATAGACGTAGACATATCTATTGAAGTCATCTGTGAATGTAACGAAGTAGTTAAAACCACCACTAGCTTGTGTACTTAATGGTCCACATACATCGGTATGTATTAGCTCCAATAAATCATTAGTCCTGTCACCTTTATTATTAAAAGGACTCTTTGTCATTTTTCCATGCAAACATGGCTCATATGTATCATAAGATTCTAAGTCGAATAACCCAAGCACTCCAGATTTGTGGAGGCTTGAAATGCATTTTTCGTTTGCATGCCCCAAAGGACAATGCCAGAAGTAAGTAAGGTTCAATTCGTTTGATTTAACCCTCTTTGTATTACTATTGTATATGGACTCTTTATTTTGTAGATTAAGGATATAAAGGCCATTTTGCAACATGGCATTGCCATATGAAATGCCTTGGCGACAAATATGAGCATTGCCATTATTAAGAACAAAATCAAATCCATCCAAATCCAAACAAGAAACTGAAATAATGTTTCTGCTCATAGCAGGCACATAATAATAATTTTTCAAATCTAAACAAAATTCGGAAGGTAAAGTGAGTTCATAGTCGCCTATCTCCATGGCAGCAACTCGTGCTCCATTCCCCACATAGAGGTCCACTTCATTCTTCCGAAGTAACCGCCTATTTCTTAGCCCCTGCACATTTGAACAAATGTGAAAACCACAACCGGTATCCAATACCCAAGTGGTAGAAATAGAAAGGTTAATTTCAACAACAAAAATACCAGAATTGGATGCCTTAGCTCCATTCTTCTTTTGTTCTTCCTTGAAGAGAACAAAATTCTTCCTCCAATGCCCTATCTTGTTATAATGGAAGCATGTTCTCTCGCTCTCCTTGAGCTTTTGCGCCTTGGGCTTGGGTTGGGCCTGAGGTGCACTCCCATTTAACTTGAGTCGAGCCCATCCATACTTGGGTTTTGCCTTTCCTTTTCCCTTTACCTTAGCGGTTCCCTTCTTAATGCCCCCTTGAACCATAAGTACGGGATTAGTCTTTCGAATGTTCTCTTCAGCATTCTTAAGCATCCTATAAAGCTCTGTGACTATCTTGTTCATTGCAAGCATGTTATAATTCATGAAAAATGGATCATAATCATCAGTCAATGAACCTAAGATCAAGTTAGTGGCCAATTCCTTCGGGGCTTATATGTCAAGCTTCTCAAGAGTATTAAGATACCCTTTCATCTTGAGCACATTGGTACTAACAGGAGTACTTGCAGCCATCTTATAAGAAATTAAGGTACACCATGATCTCATAAGCCTCTTGGTCCATGAATTGCTTTTGCAAGTTAGGCACCATAGTGGCAAGCATCAGATAGGTCAAATCATTGGAGTCGCTCTTCTTAGTCTTAAAAGTTTCCTTTTGAACCGTAGAGGTGTTCCTAGCAGGTTCTTCGAGCAAGGGTGCTTGCAAAACATACAACTTTTTCTCTTGCTTAAGAACTATTCTTAAGTTTCGAGACCAGTCTATGAAATTGGTGCCATTTAGTTTGTCCTTTTCCAGGACCGATCGCAATGAAAAGTTGTTTGAAGAAGCCATTTTCAATATACAATAAAAACTTAGCAAGATTAAATGAGGTCTTATTTATAATCCCACAAACCGAATTAATATCCCTTTAAATAATTTGCGTTAGTGATTTAATATGTGCTAAGATCCACTTTTCACAACACCTTACTAGTCAAGCTGAACTTGTACACCTAACAAGTTAAGTTACTTAGGTAGGAAAATTCCAATCATGTCTCGTACATGACTCTTGGATCAAATGGGCTAACATCTTAAGATGTTATAGCACAAACCCATTTATTAGTTGCCTAGGTCCAGGCATTCCTTTCCATGTTAAGTCCAACCTACATTTATAACCCATGCCTCACAAAGATAATCGGGTGCATCTAGGACTCCTAGTCTATGTGACCGATGATCGATGCCTTGACATGTTTCGAATTAGGAAGGCAACTTTGTGACTTACTATTTTAGGGATTCATTTTATTACGGCTTACATGGCATATGCTTTGTCATCCATTCATAGCATGCATATATATATAATTGCATAAAGTAAAGCGTGACAAACATGGGTCCAAAAACCTACAACTAAGATTCTATACTATTACATAAGAATCTTCGAGTTGGCTTCTCCACTCCGGTGGGCTTCATCTTGATTTACAAAGTCTTCAAATAAATTCTATACTAAGAAATAAATGAAACTTTTACAATAATACATAATGGCTCACATGCCATATTTAATTACAAAAATCTAGGGCCCATGAATGCACCATGCATATCCATTCATCACACAAAACAAGCAAATATATACATAACATTCATGGATCAAACAAAGTCTAATTTTAATTAATTTAGCCAAGCCCATTAATGGAAATTGTGTGCTTGAACTTTTAAGATGAGACCCTATGATGGGCTTGGGCTGAAGCCCAATGGATTAAATCCTCTTATTGAATAAGTTCTCTTAAAAGCCCAAAACATAAACTAGTTAGATTTGTGCCATAAATCAACTCTAGTATAATTTCAAATTTTTGCCATTTTTAATTTTATGTCATACAGCCCATAAACATTAAAAATACATATAATATGTAACAACATGAATTAAAATATAAAATCATGAAGAACATATATCATACATGGCATTCATACTAAAACAAACAAACAAACAACAATGAAACTAGTTGTTTAATGCTTATTTAATGCCACAAAAATGCACAAACACTTAAAACAATTTTATGAGTAATTTAATAATTTAAATAAGGTTATAAATATTGAGTTAATGTTCTGTACTGATCTGATCTAAATGTGTTTTTTCGATTTTAATCAAAACAAAGCAAACAATGTCGATTAAACATGCAACAGACACAAACTAGTTATAGTTTTAAGTGATTTTAAAATTAATCAATTAAATTATCATGGACCAGAATTAAAACCAATTTTAACATATGTCCAGACCTGATATTTAGTCTTTAAAAATCACTCACAAACATGCCAAAATCGTTTTTACATTTAATTTTTAAAACTAGTTGTTAAACAAACACTTATCATGTTAACTAGCACATAGTTTCAAGATTCACATGTACCATCAGGTATTTATAATTAAATCCGACCATCAACAGCTATAAGAACATCTTAGGATATTATATTAACATGTCATAATAATTATAATACCTATCTAATAATTTAAAATCATTTTTACACCAAAACAATGCAAAAAACTCAAAACAGAAAATTTCAGCATTGCATGTTTTTAAACGAACGATTTTTGAATAATTATTTCATGCATCTAAAGCACTAAAATAAACATTTTTAGGCTCTGATACCACTTATGGAATATGACATGGCATATATATGATGATCACGCAGCGTAAAAATAATAAAATTTATCATACATACCACGTAATCTATAAACAAGAATCGAAAACATGCAATTTTAGGGTTTTTGAAAAACTTACAACATTTAGATGCCTTTCAAAACTTGATTTTGATGATGACCAGCAACTAAGATGGATTTATTC
This sequence comes from Excoecaria agallocha, assembly GCA_037975025.1. Lineage (NCBI taxonomy): Eukaryota > Viridiplantae > Streptophyta > Magnoliopsida > Malpighiales > Euphorbiaceae > Excoecaria > Excoecaria agallocha. The sequence goes on from CM075818.1 coordinate 17,567,195, forward strand.
ACCTTATATCTTGATTACCAATGCCAAAGAAACATCCTTTACGGCACTCCTCTCTATGTTCACACACACAATTGCAAGGAAGGCTTAAAATCAAGAGTGCTAGCTCTATGTTTAAATATTTGGCAATGGTAATGGATTGAAGCAACATGATCTGATCTTGTTCTTCTTTTAGGTTGCTATTGCTGCCCAAGAACACAAGAGAACAAGAAAGAATTCTTTTCCCTTGTGTATTTCGGCCAAGAGTGTGTGAGAGAGAAAATCACGCCTAGGGTTTTTTCTTTTGTTCACAAATATATATCATTTATTTTGGTAAGTGTTAATTCCAAAATTTACTACCTAAATATAGTAAATTCAGCTTCCATCACTTCCTAAAATCAAGTGACATATATTAACTCTAATTCCTTTAAATTTTAAATTCAAATTAATTTAAAATAAACATGAGACATTTAATCAAAACAAATCACTTAATTTAGGGATATAGTTGCCGAAATTCGTTAGTATTTTATCTTAAATTTTCGGTCACTCTCTCTCCTATTTTAAGTGTTTTATTTTGATTCAAATGCTGTTAGGATTTAATACTCATTTAACTTAATTAATCCAAGGTAATTAATTAATTGAAATCAATCCTATTTGGGCCAAATTTATCTCGCTCATGGACCAAGGTCCAATAGCAATTTTAATACCCATTACATATATTAATTTGACTTTAAATAAAAGCCCAAATTAATGCTCAATACTCTATTTAAATATTTTAAGCCCAATGCTTTGTGTACGATCCTATAGGTCCATTTAATATTGGCAATGAATTAATAAATCAATTCAAAGGCTATATATACTCTCTAGCAAGATATTATAGCATTCCAAATGAAATGAAAATGCAAATAGCATTTAGTGACCTAATACAATTTTACGTAGTCCCTTACCCTTAAATATCAGAATTAATATAAGACATTGGACCAGTCATCCTTATATATACTAATTCATTTCTTGATATTCTAGTGACACTGAACTCTTAGATAAATATTGATTACTCATTATTTCATCTCGGTATGGCCATAACTTCTCAGCTTACTGATCAAGTAGCCGATGATATTTTCTCTCTTATCGAGAGGGGTAATCCCTTCACTTTTCTCACGCTCTCTAACATGGATCAGTGCATACCCAAGGATACCTATACTTGTCACCCTATTACGAGCACGTTAGGTGTATGTTAAAATACACAGTAATTCGTAAAGAGTTTCATAGAGATTTTAGGTCTAAGAACTCCAATGCAAAACTTGCACATGAGAAACACTTATGACTTGTACCATGTAGTGTTCTCATGAATGGATCGAATCTAGATACCATGTTCTAAACATGTATCTATGATCTCTGATTGACACTCTTGTCCTCATGATCCGTAAGACAGAACTCATCTTATCAGAGAGAGCATACTAGTCTTAATTCATTTGTTATTCCCATAACAATGACTGACTAGGGATATTTAGAATGAAGTCTCATTTGTTTCAAGGTCTTACAACCATGTGCCTCACACATGATAATTTAAACTGAAACAACATTCTTGGATAGTTTTATTAATTGATATGAACAGGAATACAATAGATAAAATAAATGCTTCATTTATTAAATTAAATGCTTTATAACAATGTATTGGGGCTAGGGCTTACACTAACACATGGGCCTGCCAGGGCATGGCGACCTTTAACTGGTACCCTACTAATTTATTCAAGTTTGGTCAATATATAAAGGTCCACATAGTAGGCAAAAGATTATTATGGTTATACAACCTAGGGGAAGTTACTATTGTTATTACATAGGCTTTAGTCAAAGGTGAAGAAACTTTAGGGCTACCTAAGCATGATCCCTGCCAATAGGTCTATCTTGTCATGAGCATAAAGACTAATGGGTCACCATTTTTATACCATTTGGTACTAGACTTAGGCTAGTGGGTCTCTTTGACACCCCCCGTATATTGAGTGAACGTAGGGCATGAATCAGGATAGCATCGGGGTTAAAAATGGATGCCTAACTTAATTCTAAGGCTCTAAGATGAATGCAAGAAATGCAATTTAGAAAGGAGATAGGATTAATTAATAAAACTTAATTATAAAGAACTTAGCTAAGATGCTCTTTAGAGCAAGGTCTCTTTGGTCCCTAGTGGAGTCACCACTGTGATGCACGCTGGAGCCATCACTCATTTTCAGGTTCACTCTTGGGGACCCGCTTTTAGGGCCGGAGATCGAAAGAGGCTCACTTTAATTTATAAATTTGCTACTTTATAATAAAAATAGATCAAGCCCAAATTATTGTTGATAGTTAACCCATGAAGGCATATACTAATGGGCCCCAAAAAGGTAGGCGTCATGGATATGCCACCCAATAGAACATTGGGAAATGAATATCGACCTTTTAATACCTAAATAGAGATTAGTGTTCGAGACATCACTCTTATTAGACATCTTGGTTAGGTGTTGTTTTATAATTGAGTTTTATACTTATTCCCCTCTTCTTTCTTACACGATACATTTGTGAAAAAAATTAATTAAACATCCCATTAAAATAAATAAAGCAGTAAAAAAAGAAAATTAAAGCAACTACTTAAGCTATTACAGAAGCAAATCATCCAATAACGACAATAAAATAATATACATACGTAAATCGAGGTATTTATTTTGATTGGGAACATTAGTTCCCTCATGCATATTTTATAAAAATCTTAATTTTATTTTCCTACTTGACTTTGGGATTAAAAATTGGACATTAGCTTAAGTTTTGAAGAAAAACCCAATTAACTTAATAGAAATAATTTTAAAAGCCTTTTCCTCTTTATGTGCAAAAAAATTCTTTTTTTACAAACTATTACATCCTAAAAAATAATACATCCAAAAATATCAGATAAATAAGTAAACACAAAATAAAATGAATAAATAATCAAATAAAGCCAATAAAATAAATAAATAATAAAAGAAAGTGGTTAACCGAGGTAACTAGATAGGCTTGAGTGGTAATTCAATTGGGAGCATGATCTCCAATGTAAAAAGCCCCATATAATCCTTCAAGAAAAAAAGAATTTATATACTAAAAAACCACACAAAAAAGACAAATAAATTAGTTTTAAAATAATATGACAAAAAATCACAAATTTAAAATTCACAGTATTGAACCACATCATATAGAGCCAAAATCACATAAAATAATGCACAAATATCTTAAAAATCGAATAAATGGCATAAAAATACATATAATGCATGAGATATACAAAAATACCCAAAAATATAGCCACAGACACCTAAAATGAGGCAAGGGGTGGCCACAACAAAATAAGGGACGTGACGATGACATTACTCATGACATCCCATCTATCAACTGACAGATGGGCGTCCATTAAGTCGTCTTCCCGTTTGTCGCCTCTGGATAGAGCATAATGTATAAATTCAAAAGCAAAAAAAAAAAAAAATGAAAAAATCATAAAAAGTGTGTTTTAACTCTAAATATGAAATTATTAGGTTCTAAATCAGGCCAATACAATTTTATGACATCAAATCATGCATAAAACACATTAAAATCATTAATTTATAGAGTTAGATAAACTAAATAAAAGCTTAAAATAATATAACAATAGAGGAATCCTAGTTTTAATCATGCCTTTACATTGCTCTGCAATCTAGATTCACATAATATCTCAATTTAAATATACATATTACTCAAATACAACATTTAAACATGTTATATTTTCAACAAAAGTAACACAAAATTGCATGATAACTTTAGACAGAGAAAGCAAGAAGGGCATCTAGAATATTACCCTCAGGAGATATTTTGACTCTGAAATTCTTATAGTCTAGATCTCTACTCCTATTTGTGATTCTTATTTTTTTTAAAAAAAGGCAATAAAATTCATTGTGTGTTTGTAACAAAAGATTGTTAGAGCAAGAACTTAGAGAGAGAGAGAGAGAAATTATCTTTTCTTATTCCCTAAGCCTTTTTTTATGTAAAAAGTGATCCCCCCCTAAAAAACCCTAGATTTTTAGGTTTTATACTTAGGTTAGAGTTGGAGTTGGACTCCAACTCCAACTTCCTAACTCTGGAGATAAATCCCCATGAAATTTGGATAAAATCCCTTTTAAAACTTTTATCTCCCTTTTTGAATTCCAGAAATGTTGGAATTCTAGAATTTGAGCTATGGAATGGCATCCCTTAATGATAGATGGCTGTCCCTCAGCCTAAAATCCTAGAAATTCCAAAATGCCCTTAATTTGGTCTGTGTAGGGGAGAAGGAGCCACAGACGACTGCCCCTTATATGACAGACGACTATTTTTTAAAGGCCTAAATCAAGGTTTTTTTGCTCCTTTTACTATAAAACTTGGAAACATTTGGAAAATCATGAAAATATTTGAGAAAGTGTGGGAAATTCACAATAAGAGCTTTGAGATCTTAACCTGCTGTTAGTAATATGCTATTTTCTCATCATAGGGTAACCTTAATCTAGGCTGCCTCAAATCACAATGTCTACAGTTGTGTGCTTCAGATTGGAAAGCTTGGGTTTAGTTAGGATATCCATAATTTCATGCTTATATTGTTTCACCCATATCCATTTGCAAGTATGAGGATAAAATTTCCTAAGCATTTCAATTATCTTCGTTTGATATCTTTTGATAGCTTTAATTTTAATGTATGTTTTCAGGATAATTTTGTATGTTTTAGTGCCTCATCTTGCATGCTTTTTATGTTTTTAGTATTAAAATGCTCTTGCTATGTTTAATTTAGTTATTTTGATAAATTTAGAGTTTTTGGGTGATTAATGGTATTAATTTGAATTTTGTGTAGAAAAATAGGCAAGAGCACGACTGAGACAATTGGTTCTAGCTGTGTTCCCTGCAAAAGCTAAAAACTCACCATTTCACCAAAAGTCGCGGTTGAGACCAATTAGTCTCAACTATGGCCAATGCAGCCTGTGAAGATCAAAACATCCAGAAGGTTGCCTTGGTTGAGACAAATGTGTCCCAGCCGTGACCAAAGTAAAGTACCACTCTGTCTTCTCATGTCTCGGCTGAGACAAAAGTGTCACAGTCCTGTCTTTCTAGATACCTGTATAAAAGCTACATAGTTGTCTATTTTAAAGGAGATCTTTTTAAGTTTTCGTGTAGAGGCTACTTTATAGAGAGAAAAATGTAGTTTTACATCTTGAGAGCTTTTCATACTTAGTTTCATAGTTTTACTTCTAAAAATCACTCTTTTAGTTTAGTTTTACTTCAAGAACACAAAAATAGCCTTAGTTTTAGCTTACTTACTTCAAGTTACAACTTACAATCAAAGTGTAGTTTGGAGAAGGAGAGAAGGAGCTTCATCAACTTCAAATCTTCAACTTCAAATGGGTTTTATAGTTTCTTTTTTTTACTTTACTTGTTTTTTTTTACATTATGGATTGTGAGTAGTCTTTTAGTTGCTTGGGGATCTTTGAATTCCCTACTCACAATGTGAATATTGAACATATTTTGATTTATACATGAATGAATGGTCTATTTAACTGTTACTTATTTTTATCTCATGGGTTTTCAATCTATCAAGTTATCTTCCATACATGGAAGAATGGGTTTTATCATATGTCTTTGATGGGTATTGAGCTTAAGTGGATTGGATGCTATGAATGATTTTGTTCAATTCTTTTATCATGAATGTTGTCTGTTTTGGATTGCACCGGTATGGGACTCTAGATGTGCAGTGTTTGTGGTTTTAGGACTAGAGTGTGGAGTGAAATAGATGGATTTTGGGTTGTTTAACTTCGAAATGGGGAAAGCAAACCGCACTTAGGATGTTAGACCTGCACTTAGGCTAGTTGTTGGCCTTGCTTCGGAATGGGACGCTTGGCAATTAGAGTAGCTTACTCCGAAATGGGACGCTTGGGTTAAGAGGGTTATCCTGGATTCATTCATGTATGCTTTTAGGTAAAATTAATTCACATTGGGTATGGGGTGGATTAGTGAACCCGAGCAACATTCTCCTTACATAGATTTTTACACTTGTTAATTTCACATCTGCAGGGTCTTTCTTAAACAAGTTTCCTGAGGAAGCTTTTCATATGTTGGATGAGATGGTGGCTAATGACTCTCAATGGATTGCCTCTAGATCAGTTCCAAGGAGGCAAAGGGTACACAATGTAGATGAAGTGGCATTGTTGAAGGCATAATTAGAATTGGTAAAGAAAGAGGTATGTAGTTTGATAGTGCAAAATGTAGCAACAGTTGCTCAAGGTAATGGACCAATTAAAAATAAGTAAGGTGTTAAAAAAGGTGGAGATGTGGGAGATGTAAATGCACTAAGAGATTATAGAAAGAACGATCCCTATAGCAGTACATACAATTCGGGATGGAGGAATCACCTAAATTTCTCTTGCAAGGATCGAAATTAACATGCCTTATCTTTGCAACCACAAGCAAGAGCGCCCCCCAACCATAGAGGATGTTGACATAAATAGGTTGCCATTTCCTACTATAGCTAGGAAAGAAAAGAAAAATGAGCAATTAGTTAGGTTTCTAGAAATGTTCAAGAAATTGCATATCAATTTACCTTTTGCTGAAGCCTTAGCTCACATGCCCAACTATGCTAAATTCATGAAAGAACTTTTTTCTAATAAAAAGAAGTTAGAAGGGTATAGAACCGTGCATTTGATAGAAAATTGTAGTACAATTATCATGAATAATATTCCAAAAAAACTAGAAGATCTAGGTAGCTTCACCTTACCATGTGAAATTGGTGAAACTTTTGTTGGGAATGCCTTATGTGACTTAGGGGCCAACATTAACTTGATGCCATATTCAATGTGCAGGAAACTCAATCTAGGCGATCTCAAAGATAAGGTGTAACACCTTTACACCCTTCAGGAGTATTTAGAGATACCACACTTGCTATAGTTGTATCAAAATTTCAATATAGTTAATATAAGCTTTATTACAATATTTTGTTTAGACTTAATACCAGACATATAATGTAAAATTCAAATCTTTATAACAAATACAAAATTTTAATTACATACATATATTTCATTAAGCTTTAGTTAGCTATACAATAAAAGATGTACAAAATGTACCACTTTCTAGAGTCTTCATTACGTCTTCGAGAAATTCTTCGTGGGTGCCAACAATCAAGCCACCAGAACATCTTCAACTTAAACCTACTCATGCAATACATACGATTAACTATTTACAAAGATAATAATAATTTAATTCATATAATTAAGGACATATCTCGTTCTTTGCTATAATCGACCTTAAACTCACAAACAGATTGACTATTTATTTCGGTTTAACTTCCTCCACTAGTCATTCATTCCACTCTATTCAGAACACACTCACATAAACTACTATATTGAGTTAATACCTTGACTTTGTTAATATCACTCAAACTACTCTTACAAGTCACTTCTTTATAAGATCACTAACACTAGCACACTTAAAATTTACATCTAACATTTGGTTCGAACTTGGAATTTGTATTCCAATCTTCCTACGTATCCAAAATTGAAAATTAGAACCACGTAGTTCTAAACGTTTATTTATACTCTGTATTAACTAATAAGTAACACATCAACCATATATTTCACAGCTCATTCATTACTCGAACATGTCTCATTACCATCATTGTACACTTAATCTTGCATATAAATTCATTACCTTATATCTATGCAACATGTATAAATCATCAGCTTTAATGATAATAACCATGAATAAATTAATAATCTTTTATATCATACCCATATATGTATTGCATCACTAGCAACCAAAAGGTGCCAATCACTAGATACCACAAGGTATAAATTCACTAGACACCAAAAGGTGTCAATCACTAGATAGCAAAAGGTATCGATTCACTAGACACCAAAGGGTGCCAACACTAGATACCAAAAGGTATCGATTCACTAGACACCAAAGGATGCCAATACTAGTAGCTGCAATCATTATCTCCTTATAGGCATGCCTATAAATCACTACTATGCGAATTTCAGGTTCAACAAGTTTCTAATCACTCAAGACTATCATATTCGATACATTTAAGGTCATAGAGTTTACACGTAGTGGAACGTATAAACAATATTCCCATATGACGCATAATTAACTTCACTGAAAAATGTACTTCAAATATGGTTAGCAGTTCATAAAACATATAATACTAGGCATATCATTGATCATAGTCATCAAATTGCATTATTATACACTTAAAGATCATATATGCACCCCATCTTTTAAATTCCACGCTTAATGTGGCCTCATTAGGCTCAAAAGTGTCTAAGAGGGTTATGGTAATGTTTGGAACATTTAGATGTCACATTAGCTTCAATTAAGGCATTTTTTGGTGGGAGTGAGCATGTTTTTTTGTGAGCAAGACACGAGTCGCGACCGTGACAGAAGGCTTATCTCCTTACTCACGAAATCCTATCGTCTGCTTTCAGTGTCTAACTTGCATGTCACTTTAGTCACAATAAATGATATTTTTCGGAAAAAGTGTTATTCTACAAAGTTGTTCCTATATGTCTTTAGTTTCTAAAAACAAATAATCACTAAATTCTGATGTCTAAATCTAAAAATATTACAAAAATAGTGCAAACTACTCTAGATGATAGGGTAGCAGACATCACTCCAATTCAAGCTAAATTTCGAGGACTTTAGGGATCGATTAAAGTTTTCATGTCTTCGGAAACATTGTAGATATATGCTTGTTGTTTCATTTACAACTAGATTTACTTCATTTAGGTATCTACAAAAAGAGTTATTCTCTTTACACTAAAACTGGTTAAAGTGAACCTTAAGCAGATTTTCACTATGTCATCTTTTAAGGCATAAATCACTCTTTCCATACATCTATTCAACATATACAAACTCTAACATCAATTAACATTCTATTACAATACATTTATAGCCCTAGAATAACTTAAATTCATGCAAGTGAAGTAAAAACTCTCATACCTTCAAATTTGATCCAAGTTTACTCTTCTAGAATCCCTCATTCTCTTTTCCTTTGCTCTTGCTAAATTCACCAATTAAATCACATCAAGAATAAACATCAATGTCAAATCTCATATATAATTCTAGCTTCTCATGTTTTAAGGCAAAAGAATGAGCAACTTTAAGCAAAAATCCCATGAAACTCACCTTAAATTAGTCAATTCACATAAGCCCCTTATTAAGAAAAACCATGAACATAAGAGTAGCATGGAGAGGAAGAAGAATTGCTGGAATTACTTTTAGCCATTAGGTGGCCAAGCAACCCACAAAAAAGGCAGATTTTCTCTTTCTTTCTCTTGCATTTTCTTTCCTTTCTAGAAGTAAACACATGTTTGCCTTTAATTGGGTCACTTGTTTGGCCATTAAAAACTTGCACTTTACTCCCTATAATTAATCTTAATTGCCACTCACACACTATACTAACTCATTATAATACATCATCCCCACTTTAATAGTAATAATGCACATTTACCCCTAAAGTGATAATTTACGAAATTGCCCTGTAGTTTTACATTAATACCAATTACGTCCCTATTACATGATTAATAATTCTTTTACATTGAACCCTTTTCAAACTCTCTCTTCACTATACACTAATCTTATTAGGATATATTTTGGGGCCTCACATTTCTCTCTATCTTAAAAGAAGTTCGTCCTCAAAATTCCACGGACATCCTACTTCTACACATGATACATTATACTCTAAGATTGCTAAGTGTACTTTCACTTGCAATACACTTCTATAGGCTATACCTTCACTATTCATTCCTACTACATTCACTTACACAAGAATCACTTTCATTCAATATACACTTTAACTCTCTATCTCTAATATCACTATCCAGAATCAAATAAACCTTTGCCCTGATATCACTAAATGTAACACCCTTACACCCCTCAGGAGTATTTAGAGATGCTACACTTGCTATAGTCGTATATCAAAATGTCAATAGAGCTAATATAAGCTTCATTACAATTTTTTTTCAGACTTAATACCAGATATATAATGTAAAATTCAAATCTTTATAACAATTACAAAATTTTAATTACATACATATATTTCTTTAAGTCTTAGTTAGCTATACAATAAAAGATGTACAAAATGTACTACTTTCTAGAGTCTACATTATATCTTTGAGAAATTCTTCGTGAGTGCCAACGATCTAGCCACCATAACATCTTTAACTCAAACCTACTCATGCAATACATACGACTAATCATTTACAAAGATAATAATAATTTAATTCATATAATTAAGAACATATCTCATTCTTTGCTATAATTGACCTTAAACTCACAAATAAATTGACTATTTATTTCAGTTTAACTTCCTCCACTAGTCATTCATTCCACTCTATTAAGAACACATTCACTTAAACTACTATATTGAGTTAGTGCCTTGAATTTGTTAATAACACTCAAACTACTCTTACAAGTCACTTCTTTATAAGATCACTAACATTAACACACTTAACATTTACATCTAACATTTGGTTCGAAATCGAAATTTGTATTCCAAGCTTCCTATATATCCTAAAATCGAGAATCAGAACCACGAAGTTCTAAATGTTTATTTATATTCTGTTTTAACTAATAGGTAACACATCAACCATAAATTTCACAACTCATTCATTACTTGAAAACATCTCATTATCATCATTATACACTTAATCTTGCATATGTATTCACTACCTTATATATATGTAACATGTAAAAATCATTAGCTTTAACGATAATAACCATGAATAAATCAATAATCTTTGATATCATACCCATCACTAGCACTACTTCTATTCTCTCAGAATCAACTTTACAGCTTATACTAGGTATAGGTGTGGACATTTGAAAAGATTAGATACAGTATAGGTATTGCATCACTAGCCACCAAAAGGTGCCAATCACTGGATACCACAAGGTATCAATTCACTAGACACCAAAAGGTGCCAATCACTAGATACCAAAATGTATCGATTCACTAGACACCAAAGGGTGCCAACACTAGATACCAAAATGTATCGATTCACTAGACACAAAAGGGTGCCAACACTAGTAGCTGCAATCACTATCTCCTTATAGGCATGCCTATACATCACTACTATTTGAATTTTAAGCTTAATAAGTTTCTAATCACTCAAGATTATCATATTCGATACATTTAAGGTCATCGAGTTTATACATAGTGGAACATACAAGTAATATCCCCATATGAAGCATAATTAACTTCACTGAAAAACGCACATCAAATATAGTTACCACTTCTTAAAAAATGTAATACTAGGCCTATTATTGATCATAGCCATCACATTGCATCATTATACACTTAAAGATCATATATGCACCCCTTCTTTTAAATTCCATGCTTAATGTGCCCTCATTAGGTTCAAAAGTGTTTAAGAGGGTTATGGTAATGTTTGGAACCCTTAAATGTCACATTACCTTTAATTAGGATGTTTTTTGGTGGGAGTGAGCATGTTTTTTCATGAGCTCGACATGGGTCACGATCGCAACAGAAGGCTTATCTCCCTGCTCATGAAATCCTGCTAACTCCTTTTAGTATCTAAATTACATGTCAAATTAGTCACACTAAATGACATTTTTATGAAAATTATTATTTTACAAAGTTGTTCCTCTATATTTTTAGTTTCTACAACATTAATAATAACTCAATTCTGATGTCTAAATCTCAAGATATTACTAAAATAGTGTAGACTACTTTAGATGATAGGGCAACAGACATCACTCCAAATTAAGATAAAATTTAAGGACTTTAGGGACAAATTAAAGTTTTCATGTCTTCTAAAATGTTGTAGATATATCTCTTATGTTTCATTTCCAACTAGATTCACTTCATTTGGGCATCTACAGAAAGAGTTATACTCTTTTTACTAAAACTGGTTTAAGTGAACCTTAAGCAAATTTTCACTATGTCATCTTTTAAGGCATAAATTACTCTTTCCATACATCTATTCAACATATACAAATTCTAACATCAATTAACATTCTATTACAATACATTTATCGACCTAGAATAACTTAAATTCATGCAAGTGAAGTAAAAACTCTCATACCTTCAAAATTGATCCAAGTTTACTCTTCTAGAATCCCTCATTCTCTTTTCCTTTTCTCTAGCTAAATTCACCAATTAAATCACATCATGAATAAACATCAATGTCAAATATCATCTATAATTCTAGCTTCTCATGTTTTATGGCAAAAGAATGAGCAACTTTAAGATAAAATCCCATGAAACTCACCTTAAATTAGTCAATCCACATAAGCCCCTTATTAAGAAAAACCATGAACACAAGAGGAGCATGGAGAGGAAGAAGAATTGCTGGAATTCCTTTTGGCTATTAGGTGGCCAAGCAACTCACCACAAAGGCAGATTTTCTCTTTCACTATTTCTCTTGCTGTTTTTTACCCTTTCTAGAAGGAAAAACATGCTTGCCTCTAATTAGGTCACTTGTTTGGCCATTAAAAACTTGCATTTTACTCCCTCTAATTAATCTTAATTAAAACTCACACACTATACTAACTCATTATAATACATTATCGCCACTTTAATTGTAATAATGCACAGTTACCCCTAAAGTGATAATTTACGAAATTGCCCTTCACTTTTACATTAATACCAATTACATCCCTATTACATGATTAACAATTCTTTTACATTGAACCTTTTTCAATCTCTCTTTTCACTATACACTAAATCTATTAGGATATGTTTTGGGGCCTCACATTTCTCTCCATCTTAAAAGAAGTTCGTCCTCGAAATTCCACGGACATTCCTACTTCTACATATGATACATTATACTCTAAGATTGCTACATGTACTTTCACTTGCAATGCACTTCTATAGGCTATACCTTCACTATTTGTTCCATCTACATTCACTTACTCAAGAATAACTTCCATTCAATATACACTTTAACTCTCTATCTCTAATATCACTATCCAGAATCAAATAAAACTTTGCTCTGATATCGCTAATTTAACACCCTTACACCCCTCATGAGTATTTAGAGATGCTACACTTGCTATAGTCGTATCAAAATGTCAATATAGCTAATATAAGCTTCATTACAATATTTCGTTCAGATTTAATACCAAACATATATTGTAAAATTCAAATCTTTATAATAATTATAAAATTTTAATTACATGCATATATTTCTTTAAGTCTTAGTTAGCTATGTAATAAAAGATGTACAAAATGTACTACTTTCTAGAGTCTACATTATGTCTTTGAGAAATTCTTCGTGAGTGCCAATGATGTAGCCACCAGAACATCTTCAACTCAAACCTACTTATGCAATACATACGACTAATCATTTACAAAGATAATAATAATTTAATTCATATAATTAAGGACATATATCGTTCTTTGCTATAATTGACCTTAAACTCATAAATAAATTGACTATTTATTTCTGTTTAACTTCCTCCACTAGTCATTCATTCCACTCTGCTGAGAACACACTCACTTAAACTACTATATTGAGTTAGTTCCTTGACTTTGTTAATAACACTCAAACTACTCTTACAAGTCACTTCTTTATAAGATCACTAACACTAACACACTTAACATTTAAATCTAACATTTGGTTTGAACTTAGAATTTGTATTCCAAGCTTCCTACGTATCCTAAAATTTAGAATTAGAACCACATAGTTTTAAAATTTTATTTATATTCTATATTAACTAATAGGTAACACATCAACCATACATTTCACAACTCATTCATTTCTCAAACACATCTCATTACCATCATTGTGCACTTAATCCTGCATATGTATTCACTACCTTATATATATGCAACATGTATAAATCACTAGCTTTAACGATAATAACCTTGAATAAATCAATAATCTTTTATATCATACCCGCTGCTAGCACTACTTCTATTCTCTAAGAATCATCTTTACAGCTTATACTCGGTTTAGGCGTTGACATTTGAAAACATTAGATACCATATAGGTATTGCATCACTAACGACTAAAAGGAGCCAATCACTGGATACCACAAGGTATTAATTCACTAGACACCAAAAGGATTCAATCACTAGATACCAAAAGGTATTGATTCACTAGACACCAAAGGTTGCCAACACTAGATACCAAAATGTATTGATTCACTAGACACCAAAGGGTGCCAACACTAGTAGCTGCAATCACTATCTCCTTATAGGCATGCCTATACATCACTACTATCTGAATTTTAGGTTGAATAAGTTTCTAATCACTCAAGATTGTCATATTCGATACATTCAAGGTCATATAGTTTATACATAGTGGAACATACAAATAATATCCCCATATGATGCATAATTAACTTCACTTAAAAATGCACTTCAAATATAGTTACTACTTAATAAAATATGTAATACTAGGCATATTATTGATCATAGACATCACATTGCATCATTATACACTTAAAGATCATATATACACCCCTTCTTTTAAATTCCATGCTTAATGTGGCCTTATTAGGTTCAAAAGTGTCTAAGAGGGTTGTGGTAATGTTTGGAACCCTTAAATGTCACATTAGCTTTAATTAGGACATTTATTGGTGGGAGTGAGCATGTTTTGTCATGAGCACGACATGGGTCATGATCGCGACAGAAGGCTTATCTCCCTGCCCAAGAAATCCTACTGACTCCTTTCAGTATCTAAATTACATGTCAATTTAGTCACACTAAAAGAAATTTTTATGAAACGTAATATTCTATTAAGTTTTTCCTCTATGTCTCTAGTTTCTAAAACATTAAAAATCACTCAATTCTGATGTCTAAATCTCAAGATATTACTAAAATAGTGTAGACTACTTTAGATGACAGGGCATCAGACATCACTCCAATTCAAGATAAAATTATATTATAATACATCAATTAAAATTATATTATAATACATTTATAGCCCTAGAATAACTTAAATTCATGCAAGTGAAGTAGAAACTCTCATACCTTCAAAATTGATCCAAGTTTACTCTTCTAAAATCCCTCATTCTCTTTTCCTTTGCTCTTGCTAAATTCACCAATTAAATCACATCATGAATAAATATCAATGTCAAATCTCATCTATAATTCTAGATTCTCATGTTTTAAGGCAAAATAATGAGCAACTTTAAGCAAAAATCCCATTAAACTCAGCTTAAATTAGTCAATTCACATAAGCCCATTATTAAGAAAAACCATGAACACAAGAGTAGCATGGAGAGGAAGAAGAATTGCTGGAATTCCTTTTGGCAATTAGGTGGCCAAGAAACCCACCACAAAGGCAGATTTTCTCTTTCTCTTGCTTTTCCTTTACCCTTTCTAGAAGGAAACACATGCTTGCCTCTAATTGGGTCACTTGTTTGGCCATTAAAAGCTTGCATTTTACTCCCTCTAATTAATCTTAATTACCACTCACACACTATACTAATTCATTATAATACATTATCCCCACTTTAATAGTGATAATGCACATTTACCCCTAAAGTGACAATTTAAGAAATTGCCCTTTACTTTTACATTAATACCGATTACGTCCCTATTACATGATTAATAATTCTTTTACATTGAAATCTTTTCAATCTCTGTCTTCCTTATACTCTAATCCTATTAGGATATGTTTTGGGGCCTCCCATAAGGCATATTGGGCTACAAATTTTTTGATTTTTGATCTTGAGAATGTAGGAAAGTGTAGGTCTTTGCAGCTAAATGTGTTGGAAGAACTTAGATTTTTGGCCTATGAACACGCCAAAAAGTACAAGGACAACTCGAAGAAATGGCATGATCATAGTGTAACTAAGAAAGAATTTGTGCTCGAAATGAATGTGCTTTTTTATCATAGTAGATTGAGGTTGTTTCCTTGGAAATTGATTTCAAGGTGGAAAGGGCCTTTTGAGGTTATAAAGGTCTCTAGCTTTGGAGCAATAACCGTTAAATATCCAGGAGAAGGTCATGGTCATTAGTTCAAAGTCAATGTTCACTGATTAAAGCTATATTTTGATTCCAAATTTGAGGCTACATTAGTGATCCTTACTTTCAAAGATGATCTATGAGAGCTATCAAAAACGAGTTGGCGACTTGTTAAACCCATAACTTTTTCTTACCATTGAGCATAATTGCTTTTCTTTTTAGTTTGCTTTCAATTTCTTGTAAGATTAGATGTCTAGTGTTGTTAATTTTCTTCTAGAGAACGGTAATTAGTTGTGCTTGTTGGAGTAGAAAATTTTCAAGACTTTTGCTTAGGAGAGGGAGAAATTAAAGTCTAATAGTGCAAATTTCTATTTGTTATGGCTGAGACAAAGTATTCCCAACCGTGGCCCATTCATTGTTCATGAGGCAGAATAGAGGCATGACTAAGACATTTATGTTCCAGCCGTGCTCCAAAAGAAAAGGAAATTTTGAATTTTAATGATGCACGACTGAGACCAATTGTCTCGGTCATGCCCATATATATGCTAGGAGTCCAGAAAAGAGGTTCGACTGAGACCATTGTGTCCCAGCCATGGCTATTTTAAAATTTAAGTAGGGAAATTCTTTGGCACACGAATGAGAAAAGTTAGTCCCAGTCATGTCTTGCTATTTGCTTTTAAGTCCAGAGGGGTAACACGGCCAAAACAAAGTATTCCTAGTCGTGCACTTTATTTTCTCAAAACGTAAAGTTTTATTTTTATGTTAGTCGTGACCGAGATCGATTTGTCCCAGCCATGCCTCTTAGGGATCCCTTCGTGGCTATCTGTAAATAGCCTGATCGGTTGCACCCCCTCACTTTTTTTTTCAATTTTCTCTATTTCTTTCTTCTAGAATTTGGCCACTATCTCTCATTTTCTCTCATCTCCTTGCATTCTCTACTCCCTTACATCAAGAAACAAGTAAGCTTTCCTTTCTTTTCTCTTTATTTTGGTTTAATTCTTGTTTTACTTTACATGCTAGTATGATTTTTCTTGCTTAGTTGTTGAGTTTTATGGCAGATATTTGTGCCAATTGTACATATTTCCTCCATGTTTAGGGGTTGTCTTATTGCATTTGTTGTTCCCTTTTTCATTTATCTATATTATTAAATCTTGATTTTAGGCTTGGTTGTAGTTTCTAGCACATAATCTTTTAGTTTTATGCTTAAAAATTGTATTATGTGTATTTTGATTATAAAAATCAAACCTTGCACACCTACTATTTGATGAAATGCCTAAGAGAATTGAGACGTTAATTTCTATTTAGTTAATTTGTTACATGTTCATCATTTGCCTAACAACCATGCCTCAAAAGTGTTCAATGTGTATTTATACTTGATAAATGGTAGAAAGACTAATTTAGGTGTTTGGTAAATTGATATTTTAGGGCCATTTTGATAGTTTGTTATTTATTCCCTTTGTTTTTTCTTTTGATTTTAGTTAATTTCATGCATGATTTTGTTTACTCTATAAAAATTATACTTTGTTAATAGTTATTTGTGTGGTTAAGCAATGTAGTCCTAATTTATTTCCATCTTTTATGTGCATTTTGGGTAGGGCATGCTCTTGAGTCATGCATTTATGTTTGCATATGCATTGTTCATGCATTTTGTGTTAATTGCACCAAAGTATATAGGCTAAAATGATTTGACCTGCAGGTTACTGGTTTCCAAAGGATGCTTGTTCATCATGGTTGAGTGCCACATATTTGGTGCAACTTTTCTTTCAGTTTTCATTGTGTTTGTTTGTTTTTATACATGCTAGTAACTTTTTCTCCTTTGTAGTTTCTATTTACAATCTACCTATATAGTTGTTGTTGTTTAAGTGCATTGTTTTGTTTTGTGTTTTCTTTTTAGTTCTTATATCTTGTGTTGATTTTTGTTATAAGAGAAATGGCACCCAAGTGCAATCGTATTGAAGCTGGATCATCCTCTTCTACTCCTCAGGCATCCTCCAAGAAAAAGGTGCCTGTATGGGTTCTAAAAGAATTCTCAAATTTTTGGACTCTCTTCAATAAATAAGAGTATCTAGCCACCCTTCACTTAGACATGGGTTTGATGAAGGAATTAGGATTCAAAAATGAGATAGACAGGTTAATTGATGGCATAGGATGGAGAGTTTTCATTGAACGAAATGAAAAAGTTTATCCTCACTTGGTCCGTAACTTTTTAGCTATAGTATAATCTAGAATTGGAGCAGATAGTCAATTTGACCCTGGATATGTGAGTTTTTGGCTCGATAGCATACCTTATCAAATGTATTTCAATGCTTTCTCTGAGGTTTTGGGATTTGATCAACATATTGCTAGGAACATTTTTGAACTGAATAGGCAAGAAATCTGGATAGAAATCTATAATCCCAAGGGTCCTACCACCTTCAATCCTAAGAACACCAAGGCCTATCATATGAGAGATCACCTTATTAGGATTATGCATTGCTACTTGGCCTTGACCTTCTTCTGCCACCTAGGAGGGCCTGGAAATGTAAATACAAGTGAGACCACCATTCTTTATCCTATGCACAATGGAATCCGGTTGATTGGCACTACATTTATTGCACAAAAAGTTTCAGACCTGTGCACCTTCACAAAGAGGGATTCCAAGTTAGTACTTGGAGGCTTTGTCACAACATTGGTTCCCTTTCACAAGCATCCGAAGCTTGGCACGCCGGTGGAAAATTCCATGGCAATTGATCATAAAATGCTGAGAAATATGGTAGTTCTTATTGACGATCCTCGCTTTCCAGGGCAAGGGCATTTGGTGGTTCCAAACAAAGCTTTATATAGGGAGGCTGTGCATAAGGGAGCCACGGAGTTGGAAAGAACTAGGTCTGGTACAATTACCCTATCCACCAAGCAGTACACCGCTATTAACAACTAGCTTGACGATATCAATTAGAGGATGGATTTTGGCTTCACTTCAATCACGCAGCATATGGATGATATTGTCACTACTCTTGGGATGTTACAATCCTAGTTTGATAGCCACTTTCCACCCCCATCACCCCCTCCATCGCAATGATCATGATTTTAGGGATTTTTCCTCAATCCATCATTCGTATTTGATTATCTTTTGGTCTTTTGTTAGGGATAACAAAATGTTAAGTGTGGGGTGTAGGTTTGAGGATGATGAACAATCAACTTAGTTTTTCTTTATTTAACAATTAACTATGGATGTTATTTCTTTTTAACTGTGGTTGTTGTATTATTTAGTTGTTCTGTGTTGTTTTATGACTTTAGTTTGTTAGTTAGATTTCTTTCATATTTGTCATATTTTCGTAGCTTTTATCTTGTCTGTTTAATTTTAGTTATAGTTTTTATCTTTAGTGTTTAAGTTTAATTTAAGTTAAGCATCTTCTAGTATGATTTTCTTTTTTGTATTTTTAAATCTTTCTCTTTTAGTAAGTTTATACATTTTGCATTCCTTTAGTTTTTATTTAGAGTAGTTCCTTTTAATTCAAGTTCATTTACTATTTTATGTTTCCCTTTTGAAATTTGGTTAGAATAATTGTGTTTGTTGAGTTGTTAATTACTTTTGCAGTTAGCCTGAGCTTGCCAATTAATCTTGGAATGAGTCAATTTGAACTTTGGACTGCTTGTTTAAGAGGTCTGAGTAGCCAGAGAGTAATCGCATTGTTTAATGAGGTTTTTCGTTTAACTTGATCTCGAAAATTATATATCATCCATTTTCTTACTTAATGAGCACAGTAGGCTAAGTTTTGTGAAATTAATGGAAAAAAAACCAGTGAGTGAGAGCAATTGAGTGAGGAAATTTTACAATAGCTATAACCTTCCTCGTCATCCATTGACATGAACATTCAACTCAGGCAAGATTAGGATATGACCCAGGCAGCCTTTCTTTGGCAATCAATTTTCAAAAGACTTTTGACCTACCCTTAGTAAATTTTGCCATTGTTAGCCCCTTTAAGCTTAATTGGTATGCTAAAAGTGTACTATTTGATTTATTTTTTTTAAGTGAACTAATGCTTAACCATATAACCTAAAATGCCTTTGTCTTTTCCATTTTGGAATTAGCCACTCTAGGTTGGGTAATTAAAATTGCATATTGGGTTTGATTCAATGTTTTTTTGTTAATCAAAAAGTGAGGGGAAGTTGAAAAATTTTAAGGGTTTGTAAGCTTAAATTTTTGAAAAATTTTGGGACATGGATGATAAGAATTAGTACTTTTGGTACACCTCCCAGTAATTGAATAAAAATTTCACTTTTAAAAAAATCCAAAAAGATAGGGAGAGGTTGCAAAATATCCATTTGATTCATACTGTAGAAAATAAGTGTGGGGTAAATTTTGGGGATTTTATTTCTGTGTGCTTTATTTCTTAAACTGAGGATAGTGTAAATTTTTAAGTTTGGAGTGGGGTACCAGTACCAATTCAATTAATCAAAAAGTTTTTAGTTTGTTTTTGTTATTTTTGTGTTTTTAAAGTATTTCTTTTTAAATTTTCATTTATTTTTGTTGTGTTTATTTCAAGTTTGTTTCTAGAATATTGAGATAGTTGTTTCTTGTTGATTTATCTCTAATATAAATTTTTATTTGATCTAATTAGTTTTCAACTTTGAAGGGTTTTGATCTCAATTTTATAAATTTGTGTTATATTTAATTTTAAGTTGAGTAGGAAGTTAGTCTTGCTATATCTTTATTTGCTAGATTACTTGTAGACCTTAATTATACTTTGCAATTTCTAAATCTTGAGCACTTTGGGCTGATTTTGAAAATTGAGAAAAATCCAATTGCAATTAAGGGTTAGATGAAAACTCACTAAGAGCACTAGAACCTTTTTAATTACCCATCAAAGCAATGCATGGATGAGAGAAAACATAGAAAATGATTTAGGTAGTCCTTCTTTATTTACCTCTTTATATGACTTTTTCTATCTTAATTTCATAGACTCTTGTTAGTTCGTTGAGCCTATTATTTTAGTATGCTAAATGCATGCTTGTTTTACTATTACACTCATTAAAACTACCCTTAGCCTAAAATGATTTTTGCCTCCCCTTAGAAGAGTGGCCACTCTAGTAAGGTTAGGTTTGTATTTTAGGTAAAAAGGGAGTTTCGATTTTGTCAATCCTTGTTTTAAATTTTTGTTTGAGTGTTCATCGGCGTATGTATCAAAGAGTTAAGCCCATTTGGTGAAATAAGTTTGGGGTTGTCAAAAGAAAATGGACATGAGTTGTTTATTGGTCTTCTACCAAGAGAGCTCAATTTTGTTCTTGTTGAAAGCTATAGAAATGGATGGTTAAGTGCTTCATTTAATTTTTGGTGGCTAGTTGGTTTTTGTGTAAAAATAATGCATTATAAAATTTTCCTAGCCAATTAAATAAAATGCAAGTTTAGGGTACAAAAATTTGGTAGAAACATAAGCTCATGACTTGAGTTAAATTTTGTTGAATATTATGTTGGCATAAATTATCTTTATTGAGTTGAGTTTGATAAGCCATAATGCTATTGAGACCAAATTCAAGATTGATAATGATATGCAATTAGGTTGGGAATTTTTCTTTCGTTTAGTTGGGTGAGTGTCATTTAGTTTTAGTTGGTGGCCATTTTTCTCTAGCGACTTAATCATTCTTTGTTAGCTATTTCACTTAAGCCTAACATTACAACCATAATGTAAGACCTTTTGATTTTTAGTTGTCGTCTTGTCTAATTTGGTGAAGATGACCTTTTAGTAAGGTATCATACATAGAAAGAGACCTATGATATTTCTTGAGTTTCAAGCGAGAAGCCATAAGTGCATTTTAGCATTCGAGTGGAATTTTGTTACCAACTTGTATCTAGAGTTTTGTTTTTAAATGTTGAAAAACTTTATTTTGGCATGTTCACACACATATAGAAATTGTCTAGTATCTGGATTCGATCCGTTCATGAGAGCACTATATGGTACAAGTCATAAGTGTTTCTCATATGCAAGTTTTGCATTGGAGTTCTTAGACCTAAAATCTCTATGAAACTCTTTATGAATTACTGTGTACTTTGACATTCACCTAACGTACTCATAATAGAGTGACAAGTATGGGTATGCACTGATTCATGTTAGAGAGCATGACAAAAGTAAAGGGATTACCCCTCTTTATAAGAGAGAACATATCATCGGCCACTTGATTAGTGAACTAAGAAGTGTATGGCCATACCGAGATAAAATAATGAGTAATCATTATTTATCTAAGAGTTCAGTGTCACTGAAATATCAACAAAGGAATTAGTATAGATAATGATGACTAGTTCCATGCTTTATATTAATTCTGATATTTATGGGCAAAGGACTATGCAAAATTACATTAAGTCACTAAATATCATTTGCATTTTCATTTAATTTAGAATGCTATAATATCTTGCTAGAGAATATATATAGCCTTTGGATTATTTATTAATTCATTGCCAATATTAAATAGACCTATAGGATTGCATACAAAGCATTGTCCTTAAAATATTTAAATAGAGTATTGGACATTAATTTGGGCTTTTATTTAAAGTCAAATTAATATATGTAATGGGTATTAAAATTGCTAATTGGATCTTTGTCCATGAGAGAGGGAATTTCGACATTAGTAGGTTTAATTTCAATTAATTAATTATCTTGGATTAATTAATGTAATTGACTATTAAATCCTAAATTGTATTTAATCAAGATATAATACTTGAGAGGGAATTAATGTGGCCGAAATTCAAGCTAGGAATCCTAGTTGAATTCGGCAACTACTAACCCTAAAGAAGTAGTTTGTTTTGATTAAATGACTAATGCAAAATTAAATTAATTTGAATTTAAAAACCTAATAGAATTTGAATTAATTAAAATGACTTAATTAGAAAATGATGGAGGCTGAAAATTAGACCTAATTCTAGGGGATTTTGGCCACTACAAGTTTTCCTAATCTAGTGATATAAATTGATTAATTCTATTTTGACCCAAGTAAGTTTTTTCTCTCTCTAAGTCGCCACTCTCAAGGGAAAAGGATTCTTTCTTCTTCCTTTTTGTTTTGGGCAGCAATTGAAACCTAAAAGAAGAATAAGATCAGATCTTGTGTCTTCATACTATACCCATTGCCGAATACAAACTATAGAGCTAGCACTCTCGATTTTAAGCCATCTTTGCAAGTGTGTGTGTGAGCATAGAGTGGTGTTACATAAAGGCTGCTCCTTTGGCATTGGTGTTCGAGATCAGAAGTATATAAGTCTATCTTATATATTGGCCATAGAAAAAATCAAGTTTTACGAGCATCCAAGGTTGTAAGTTTTCAAAACCCTAAAATTACATGTTTTGATTTTATGCTGTATATTGCGTGGCATGAATGATCAAATTTTTAATTTTTCCACTGCGTGATCTTCAAATTTATGCCATGTGATATCCCATCGGTGGTATCAGAGCTGGTTCATGCTTATTTTAGTGCTTTGGATGCATTACATCTTGAATCAAAATCATTCGTAGCATAAATCCGCAATGCTGAAATTTTCTGTTTTGAGTTTTTTTGCATTATTTTAGTGTAAGAATGATTTTAAATGATTATTTAGGTATTATAATTATTATGACATGTTTATATACTGTCCTAATATGTTATTAGAGCTACTCAATGTCGGATTTAATTATATATACCTGATTGTACATGTTAATATTTAAACTAGGTGCTAATTTGCATGATATGTGATTGTTAACAACTAGTTTCTCAAAATAAAATGTAAAAATGTGTTTGGCATGTTTGTAAGTGATTTTTAAATATTAATAACTGGTCTAGACATATTTTAAAAATGGTTTTAATTTTGGTCCATGACAATTTAATTGATTAATTTAAAAATCACTTAAAACAATGACTAGTTTGTGTTTGTTGCATGTTTAATCAACCTTGTTTGTTTTATATTGATTAAAATGGCAAAAAAATATTTAGATCAGATCTGGAAAGAACCTTAAATCAATTTTTATGACCTTATTTAAATTATTAAATGGCTCATAAAATCGTTTTAAGTGTTTGTGTATGGTTTGTGGCATTTTATGAGCCTTAAATAACTAGTTTCACATTTTTGTTTTTTTTTTGTTGTTATTGCCATGTATGATATATGTTTTTCATGAATTTTTATGTTTTAATTCATGTTGGTTCATATTATTTGTATTTTTAATATTTATGGACTGTATGACATAATATTAAAAATGTCAAAATTGAAAATTATACTAGAGTTGATTTATGGCACAAATCTAACTAGTTTGTGTTTTGAATTTTTAAGAAAACTTATTAAATAAGAGGATTTAGTCCATTAGGCTTCGGCTTAGGCCCATCATGGGATCTTCTCTTAAAAGTGCAAGTACAAAATTTTCATTAATGGGCTTGGCTTAATTAATTAAAATTGGACTTTGTTTTATCCATGAATTTTATATATATTTGTTTGCTTATTTTGTGTGATGAATGAATATGTATGGTTCATTCATGGGCCCTGGGTTATGTAAATATGGCCTATGTGCCATTATGGATTATTGTAAAAGTTTCTTTTATTTCTTAGTATAGAATTTATTTGAAGACTTTGTAAATCAAGACGAAGCCCACCGTAGTGGAGAAGCCTAACTTGAAGATTCTTATGTAATAGTATAGAATCTTAGTTGTAGGTTTTTGGGCCCATGTTTGTCACGCTTTACTTTATGCAATTATATATATATGCATGCTATGAATGGATGACAAAATGTATGCCATGTAAGTCGTAATAAAATGAATCCCTAAAATAATAAGTCACAAAGTTGCCTTCCTAATTCGAAACATGTCAAGGCATCAATCATCGGTCACGTAGACTAGAAGTCCTAGATACGCCCGATTATCTTTGTGAGGCATGGGTTGTTAATGTAGGTTCAACTTAACATGAAAAGGAATGCCCGGACCTAGACAACTAATAAATGGGTTTGTGTTATAACATCTTAAGATGTTAGCCCATTTGATCCAAGAGTCATGTACTAGACATGATTGGAGTTTTCCTACCTAAGTAACTTAACTTGTTACGTGTAAAAGCTTAGTTTGACTAATAAGTTGTTGTGAAAAGTGGATCTTGGCCTACATTAAATCACTAACGTGAATTATTTAAAGGGATATTAATTCAGTTTGCGGGATTATAATAAGACCTTATTTAATGTTGCTAAGTTTTATTATTGTAGATTGGTCCTAGAAAAGGGCAAATTGAATGGCACCAATTTCATAGACTGGTCTCGAAACTTGAGAATAGTTATTAAGCAAGAGAAAAATTCGTATGTTTTGGATGCACCCTTGCCCGAGTAAACTACTAGAAATGCCTATGCAGTTCAAAAGGAAACTTTTGAGACTAAAAAGAGTGATTCCAATGATGTGACCTATCTGATGCTAGCCATTATGGTGCCCGATTTGCAAAAGCAATTCATGGATTAAAAGGCCTATACGATCATGGTGCACCTTAAGGAGATGTTCCAAGAACAAGCTCATCATGAGAGGTTCGTGACAACAAAGGCCTTGATTTCTTGTAAGATGGCTGCGAGTACTCCTGTTAGTACCCATGTACTCAAGATGAAAGGGTATCTTGATACTCTTGAGAAGCTTGAGGTACAAGTCCTAAAGGAATTAGCCACTGACATGATCTTAGGTTCATTAACTGATGATTATGATCCATTTGTTATGAATTACAACATGCATGCAATGAACAAGATAGTCACCGAGCTTCATGGGATGCTTAAAAAAGCTGAAGAGAACATTCAAAAGACTAATCCTATACTTATGTTTCAAGGGGGCATTAAGAAGGGAACCACTAAGGGAAAATGGAAAGATAAGGCAAAACCTAAGAATTACTAGGAACGGCCTAAGTCTAGTGGGAGTGCACCTCAAGACCAACCCAAGCCTATGGTGTAAAAGCTCAAAGAGAGTGAGAGCACGTGATTCAATTGCAACAAGTTAGGGCATTGGAGGAAGAACTACGCTCTCTTTAAGGAAGAACAAAAGAAGAATGGAGCCAAGGCATCCGTTTCTAGTATTTTTGTTGTTGAAATTAACCTTTCTATTTCTACCACTTGGGTATTGGATACCGGTTGTGGTTCTCACATTTGTTCAAATTTGCAGGGGCTAAGAAATAGGCGGTTACTTGGGAAGAATGAAGTGGACCACCATGTGGGGAATAGAGAATGAGTTGCAGCCATGGATATATGCGACTATTGACTCACTTTACCTTTTGGACTTTATTTAGATTTAAAAAATTGTTATTATGTGCCTGCTATGAGCAGAAACATTATTTCAGTTTCATGTCTGGATATGGATGGATTTGACTTTGTTATTAATAATGGCAATATTCATATTCGTTGCCAAGGCATTTTATATGGCAATACTATGTTACAAAATGGCCTTTATATCCTTGATCTACAAAACAAAAAGTCCATATACAACATTAATACAAAGAGGGTTAAATCAAATGAATTAACCTTACTTACTTCTGGCATTGTCGTTTAGGACATACAAATGAAAAATTCATTTCAAGACTCCATAAATCTAGAGTTCTTGGGTCATTTGATTTGGAATCTTATGACAAATGCAAGCCATGTTTGCATGGAAAGATGACAAAAAGTCCTTTTAACAAGAAAGGTGAGAGGACTAGTGACTTATTGGGAATAATAAACACCGATGTATGTGGACCATTAAGTACATAGGCTAAGGTGGTTTTAGTTACTTCGTGACATTCACAGATGACTTCAGTAGATATGGCTATATCTATCTAATGACGCACAAGTCTGAAACTTTTGAAAAATTCAAAGATTTTAAGAAGGAAGTAGAAAACCAACTTGGCAAAAGTATAAAAGCCATTCGATTAGATCAAGGTGGTGAATACTTAAGCCAAGAGTTTGAAAGTCATCTATAGGAGTGTGGAATTATTTCACAGCTCACTCCTCCTAAAAGACCACAATGGAATGGTGTGTCTGAGAGGAGAAATCGAACCCTATTAGACATGGTTCGATCAATGATGAGTCAAGCTAATATTTTTGTCTCTTTTTGGGGTTATGCATTAGAAACAACCGCGTTTCTACTGAACTGTACTCCAACTAAAGCAGTTGAGAAGACACCATATGAGGTATGGACTGGGAAAGAACCAAATATGTCATTTCTCAAGATTTAGGGCTGTGAAGCACATGTTAAGAAATTAACATCTGACAAACTAGAGTCCAAATCTACTATCCACTTATTTGTGGGTTATCCCAAAGAAACAAAGTGATACTACTTTTACTCACAAGTCGAGAACAAAGTTTTTGTTGCTCGCAAGGCTATTTTTCTTGGAAAAAGAATTCCTTCTCAAGAAAGACAGTGGGAGTAAAGTAAAACTTGGAGAAATTCAAGTGCCTCAAATTCCTGTAGAGGATGAGTTGGAAATGGGATCAAGTTCACAACTAGTTGTGGAACAAGAACCCATTGTACAAGAACCTAAAATGTCCAGTAGGGTACGTCGGGAGATTGAGAGATATGGATTTCTAATCACCGATAGTGACACTATTGAGTTAGTTGATCGTAAGGATCCAACTACCTACCGAAAATTTATTGAGAGCCCTGACTCGAAAAAATGGCTTGGAGCCATGAAATTCGAGATGCAATCAATGTATGATAACCAAGTTTGGACCTTGGTTGATCCACCGAAAGGTGCTAACGTAATTGAATGAAAGTGGCTATTTAAACTCAAAGCTAACAAGAACTTCAAAGGTAGACTAGTAGCAAAAGGTTTTTAGCAAACTCATGGTGTAGACTATGATGAGACCTTTCCGCCTGTAGTCATGCTCAAGTCCATTAGGATCTTACTTGCCATAGCTGCATATCATAACTATGAGATATGGCAAATGGATGTCAAAACTACTTTTCTTAATGGAAATCTACTTAAGGATATGTATATGACATAGCTTGAGGGTTTTGCCAATCCCAAGCATCCTAAGAAGATTTACAAGCTTCAAAAATCCATTTATGGAATAAAACAAGCATCCCGAAGTTGGAATCTCCATTTTGATGAAGCAATCAAAGAATTTGACTTCATAAAAAATGAAGATGAGCCTTATGTGTACAAGAAGGTTAGTGGGAGCATAATAGTATTTCTGGTTCTATATGTAGACGACATCCTCCTCATTGGGAATGACATTCCAACATTGCAAAAAGTTAAGCAATGGTTGGGAAAGTGTTTCTCAATGAAAGACTTAGGTGAAGCTAAAACAATACTTGGTATTCAGATCTATAGAGATAGATCGAATTGGCTTTTGGGACTAAGTCAACAAAAGTACATAGACAAAGTACTAAAGCATTTTAGTATGGGAGACTCAAAGAAAGGGTACATGCCTTTGGGAGTTCCTTTGACTAAAGAACAATGTCCTAAAACTAAAGATGAGAGGGACAACATGAGTAGAATCCCATATGCATCTGCTATTGGATCTATCATGTACGTTATGTTATGTACGAGGTTGGATGTTGCTCATACATTGAGTATAACTAGTAGGTTTTAGTAAGACCTTGGTGAGAAGCACTGGTCTACTGTAAAGGGGATTCTTAAGTACCTGCAAAGGACTAAGGATCACTTCTTGGTGTATGGTGGTCAAGAAGAGTTCGTCATACAATGTTATCTCGATGCTGCTTTTTAGATCAGGACTCAGGATTCAAGATCACAATCTGTTTTTGTTTTTATTTTGAACAGTGGTGCTGTTAGTTGGAAAAGCTCAAAGCAAGAGATCGTTGCCAACTCAACTACAAAATATGAGTATATTGCAGCGAGTGAGGCTACAAAGGAAGCTGTTTGGATTAAAAATTTTATTTCTTGATTAGGAGTGGTCCCAAGCATCCTAGATCCATTAGAAATTTTTTGTGACAATAATGGGGCCATCGCACGGGCCAAAGAGCCCTAGTCACACCAGAAATCCAAACACATACTCAGAAGGTACAACCTAATTAGAGGAATCATTGATTGTGGGGACGTCAAGATTAGCAAGATAACAAGTGAAAAAAATACAGTAGATCCTTTGATGAAACAGTTGCGTCCAAATCTACACGAAGCTCATTTGAGAGCGTTCGGTCTTAGGGCTATGCCCAATTAAGACTAGTGCTAGTGGGAGATTGTTAGTGTAAGCCCTAGCCCCAATACATTGTTGTAAAAACACTTAAGTTAATAAATGACGCATTTGTTTTATCTATTGTATTCTAATTCCTATCAAATGATAGAACTATCCAAGAATGTTGTTTTAGTTTAAGTTATCATGTGTGAGGCACATGGTTGTAAGACCTTGAAACATATTGAGACTTCATTCTAAATATCCCTAGTTGGTCATTATTATGGGAATAACAAATGAATTAAGACTAGTACGCTCTCTCTGATAAGTTGATTTATGTCTTATGGATAATATGGACTAAAGTGTCAATTAGAGATCATAGATACATGTTTAGAATATGGTATCTAGATTTGATACGTTCATGAGAGCACTACATGGTATAAGTCATATGTGTTTCTCATGTGCAAGTTTTGCATCGGAGTTCTTAGACCTAAAATCTCTATAAAACTCTTTATAAATTACTGTGTACTTTCACATTCATCTAACGTACTCATAACAAAGTGACAAATATGGGTATGCTTGGGTATGCACTGATTCATGTTAGAGAGTATGAGAGAAGTAAAGGGATTACCCTTCTCGATAAGAGAGAAAATATCATCGACCACTTGATCAGTGAACTAGAAGTGTATGGCCATACTGAGATGAAATAATGAGTAATAATTATTTATCTGAGAGTTCAGTGTCACTGGAATATCAAGAAAGGAATTAGTATATATAAGGATGACTAGTTATATGCCTTATATTAATTCTGATATTTATCGGTAAGGGACTATGCTAAATTGCATTAGGTCACTAAATACCATTTGCATTTTCATTTAATATGCCAAGATGGATAGAGATCCATGAAGGGCATTTTGGGAATAATGGTTAAATTAATAAAACATACATAATTAGATTTATATGAGTTGACCAAAATCCATACTTAGAATCTAATTGAGATAAGAGTGGTGAAAGGAGTAATTGTACGGTAACTGTTTCTATGGAAGGGTATAGTCAAACCACTTGACTTTCCTGACATTTGGGTAGTCATGATGCCTATCTAGAGGCCAATCATGAATTGTATAATAATGTATAATAAATATCAATAGGGATTGATAAAATGATTTAAAGGAGTTTAAATCATGTGAGTTTTGAATAGAACTCACAATTACATATTATACTGCCAATAAGGACAGGAACCCAATAGGTCACACACATATAGAGAAAAGGATAAAATGATAAAATGACAAGGATAATAATATTTGATATTATTATGGCAATAGAGAAGTGAATAAAAGAATAATTAATTAAATAGTTTAATTAATTATGATCAAGTAAAATTCTTCGCGAAACTTTTTAGAAATATTCTGTAAAATGGATCTAATTGAAATAATGTATGTCATAATTAATTATTATTGGACTATAAGTGTTATAGGGCTGATATAATAATTAATAGATCAATTGGAGAAGTTAAAAGGGGCCCAGAAGAATGGCTTTGGCGCAGAAACCCTCTAGAGGAAGGGTTACATGCCAAGCCCTGGTAGAAAGCCTTGGCGGCCTAATTATTGGACCAAAACAAATTAAATATATTTCATAAGTGCTATGGAGCCCACATATTTAATTTGGATGGATTTGGAATTCATTTGGGTCATTAAATCCAAGTGTATGCACAAAGTGCCTAGTTTGTGGGTTTTGTGCATAGTCTTTTGTGAAAGGAGTTAAATTTGATTTAATTGAGCCCAAATAAATTATTAATAAATTCAAAAGCCCATTTAATATTTCTCCATAATTTTTAAAGATCTCAATCCTTTTATGAAGTTGGATTTTTAACCTAACTATAAAAATCCAAGTGATAGGGTTTTAGGGTAACAAGGTGAACAATGAAGAGAAAGAATTTCTCTCACTCTCTCAACCCTAGTTGCCACCCCCTTGCTAGCATCAAGGGGATTTCGGTCAGCCCCTTGTTCTCCACCTTTGTTGGTTCATTCAATCATTCTATAGTGTGGATTACTCATTGGAGGTGTTAAATTTTGAACACTATGATTTGCGACAACCCGATGAGAAGGAAAATCAATTGTTCAACAAAAATAAAAGGTGATTTTTTCTTATTCTCATTAATATGTATATTGTAAATTCATGGCAAGATCAAAACTATTGGTTAAAATTTTAAATTTCGCTTATGTATAAGATACATGTAACCGATAATTCCCAACATATAAGAAAACTAAAAATGGAGGATGAGAAATCAATTAAATGGTTGGTTTGATATTTTTCCCAAAGAATTTAAGAATTATTTTATTGCTTTCTATTACTTAAAAAAATCTCTAAGGGGTTTTTAAACTGTGGAAGAGTTGTTATTATCCCGCATTAGTTGTCAGTGAATAAAAGCATCACCAATGATGTAAACCAGATCTTTCGTTTTTGCTATTCTCATTTACTGTGCTACGAGAATTAAATATGATTTCCTTTTAATTGAAATGTGGACAAATCAAGGGACAACATATGGATAACAATGCTCATGCCACGTAAACTACATAAGTGTCAGAATTATATGTCATCCCGACATATGGCCATACTAGGAAGTGACACATGGATTATAATGGTCATACGACGTGTCAATGATGTGCCACATGGCTGCCATATGCAACCAAGTAGACCAACAAGAGTCTGCCATGTGTTATGATAGATGTCTAACATGGCAACACCTGTCTGGATGTGTAGACCAATGGGTTATGCCACATGGTAGAAAAAAATCATAAAAGGCACGTGAGGGCGCGTAAGCGTGTCTGAAGGCCTTCCATTAGTTTGTGAGGGCACGTGAGGCTTCCTCCAACAACTAAATCAATAACATTTTTTACATATAAATTTTTTATAATTTTTCTAATTTTTTGTGACTTTCAATTAATTTTTATGACCAAAAAATATATTTTTTTGGATTTTTCATTATGTATTATTTTTGTAAAATTATAGAAAATGCGTTTTTTTACCTTCGATATTTTTCAAAATTATTTGGAAATATTTTGTGTGGATTGGTCCTTAATTTGAGTTTATATATATGTGTATTAACCCATTAATTTTTATTACGTGTAGTAAGAATATTGATAATAAGGACACCTATTATTCCACAAACTCCTTATGGGGTTGCTTTGACTAAAGTAAAAGTGCAAAAAATTTGCAATACCAGAAGGATAGGAGAATTCAAGCTTATGACATTGATTCAATAATGCATCATATAGTTCATATGCAAGAACAAATACAAAATGCATTTGGATTAGTGGTTTAAATCTAGGAAGGAATGATAGAGTTTTATTTAAAGTGATGACTGATTCATTTAAAAATCATTAAGTAAAAATCATTAAGAACTAATTAATTTAATGAAAACTACCTAGTTCTTAAGAGGTAGATTTTATAGAAAATTTACTATCCATTTTGTAGTTAAGGTTGCCAAAAGGGGAGTGTTGAAAAGCAACATTAAATCTTTAATGGTATTGAGGAGTGGACGTAGAGTGCATCCTTCATGGCTTCTTCAACGTCCTTATAAGTTACCTAAAAATTTGATGAAGATGGTTAGAAAACAATTTCTAAAACAAAAAAGGATTTTAAGGATCTAGACTTCCATTGTAGTTGAAATGGGTGTCAATTTAGTTAGTGTTTATTTTCTTAAAATAGGATATATGTTTCATATTATTATTTGACATTAGTGTCTTATTATTTGGGTTATTAGACATTTAATGGTTGAATAAATGCATTTATTAATAATATATGCTGGCTTTTAACTTTATAATAAATGTGTTTATTTAATTGTTATTTGCCCTATAATATTTTATGAGTAAAATGATTGCATGTTTATTAAAAAGAGACTTAATGAACCAAACCAATAGAATTATCCTTTCAAGTTTGAGAACTTAAAATCTAATAATTTAGATTTACTATGCATGAAACTTTAACCTGTAAGGTTAGAAATTAGGACTTAGAGGATAATTAGATACTATAATAGCCTTTCAAATTTATGCCCGATAGAAAACTTCACTAGGCGATTATTTCAGATACATAGTAAACTGCATGTATTACCTAATCTCCTTTAATAATATGCAATAATATTCCATTACAGATTAAAGGATCCAAATGTCCACTACGTCGAAGTCAATTGTCATCAAGTTTAACAAAGATATGAAGCTAAATGGTGACAACTGTGAAATCTAGAGTGTAAAGATCCAATATATGCTTGAAGAGCAAAAGGGTTTAGAATCTTTAAGTTCGGTTATGACTAAAATTGATGATGGCATATCAGCCTAACATAGGTGGGACCAAGATGCCTAAGTGGCATAAAAAAGAAGAATTCCAGTGCTTAAATCAACTTGCCAAGAGCAATGAATGATGGTGTCACTAAGCAATTCTGTAAGTATTAAAATACAATGGATATATGGATTGTTTTGTAGTAGATGGTCAAAGGTGTGTGTTTGACTAAGCTTTAATCATTGAAGATTAAATTTGATACTTATTAATAAAAGTATGGTCATACAATGCGAAAACATCTAAGAGAGATGGAAAATATAATGTGCAAGCTTAGAGAGGTTGGTCATAAGTTTACTAATGAACTACAAGTCAAGCTATTATTCATTTTTCACCCAAGATTTAGGAGCATATAAAGATCAACCAACTCATATGGACAATATAAAGACATTTAGGGATGTTGCTTGTCATTTGGAGCTTGAAGAGGACCGTTTGGCAGCAATTAAGATCAATGTCAAAGTGCATATGGTACAGTCCTATTCTAGTTAAATTAGTTCTAACTAGAACAAGAAAAGAAGCTTCAGAAATTAAGATAAGCAAAAGGCTCAAGAGTCCAAAAAGCAAAAATTAAAACAAAATAACAAAAGGTCTAAAGGTAAGAAGAAAATAAATATTTCAAAAGTGAAATGTTTCAATTGCTAACAAAAGGAACACTATGCAAGAGAATATGTTGTGCCCCAAAAAGTATACTGTATTAACTCATAAGTGAGTGAAATTTATGTATCTAGTTCTATATTTCTTACTGAACTTCATTCTTTGTTAGTGGTAGATTCAGGAGCAATGGACCACATAACAAAGAATTAAGACGCCTTTATTGAATTCCGATGAATTCTAAATGGTACTATGTGGATTTATATGGGAAACAACACTAGAGTGGTAGTTCAAGGGATTGACATATATAGATTAGTCTTGCATGAAGGCTAAACCTTGCTCCTAAATGATGTACTTTATGCTCCAGATATTTATAGGAACTTAGTTTCTATTTTTACTTTAATAAAACTTGATTTTTATTTACATTTTAACGATAATAGTGTATGTTTGTACTTGGATGATGTTTATTATGGTTCTAGTTTTATTTTGAATAATTTTATTGTTATGGATATCAAGCCTGAATTTATGAACAAAACTAGTTTTTCTTTAATTTCTTCTTCTTCACATAGTTATGAGAATAATGTGAAATGATGGCCTGCTAGATTAAACCTCATCAAGCAAGACCAAATGAGTCGGTTAGCCATATTGGGTTTTTTAAGTGACTTAAATTAGGTTGAATTGCCTATTCATAAGGATTGCCTAAAAGGAAAACTAGTTAAAAAATAGTTCAAAAAAGGAACCAGAGTCAAATTTCCATTATAGTTAATTCATTTTGACATATGTGGTCTAATGAATGTTAAGGAAAGGCATAGGGCCTACTACTTCATCACATTTATAGAAGATTATAATGGGTATGGTCATGTCTATTTGATTTCTCACAGGTTAGAAGCATTGAGTTGCTTCAAGACTTATATGAATTTAGTTGAAAATAAATTAGATAGGAAAATTAAAGCTTTAAGAATTAATTGAGCTTGGGAATATCTTTCAGATGAATTTAAATATTTATGTAATGAAAAGGAGATTGAGCTTCTCTTGTCCATTCTCAGAACTCCCCCAAAAAAGGTGTCACAGAAAGGAGAAGTAGGACTCTCCTAGACATGGTAATATCTATGATGGCTGAGCCAAATTTGCCACTTATGGTCTCTAAATTTGTCACATCCACTCATTGTGAAATGTGGATTAGTTGACAACTTGACCTAAATAATTTATGGCCTTGGAGTTATGCTGCTTATGCCCATGATACCTTTGGTAAATTTGACAAATTGGGACCAATAGGTAAAAAGAGTATCTTTGTGAAATATTTTGAAGTATCAAAAAGATACATCTTCATCGATGAATAAGAGAATGGAATAGTGATAGAATTTGAATCACGAGACATGTCTGGTGTCTAGTAAGTGTACTAGATCAGTTAGTAATATAGAAAAATAAGTTTAAAACCCATAATTTTTTTACCCAAAGGATTGTGAAGCTAGATTTTGAAAGAAGAAATTATGCTAAAGAATTCTCAAGTTTGTTGTGATTTTTACTTATCTCTAAATTAACAGATAGAAATTAAAATAAATTAAATTAATAAATAGCAGTAAAACACAATTAAAAATATAAAAGCAAAAGAAACACAAAGAATTTAAATAATAAAAGAAATTGCTAAGGATTTTAATCCTCCCCATATCCTTCTGTATCTAACTCTAATTAAATTAATAGATTCAAATTATGGACGATCCATCTAAATCCAAGTTCCCATTCTAGAGACACTATTTTAATCAACAAGCTTCCCATTCTTGAGCTAGTCTATCAATTAGCCAAAGCATAAGTCACTTAATCCTAGGTATCAAATAAATTGCCTTTCCGAATTTATTTACTTGAAAACCTATCTATTTTCCAACTACACTAAACTAAATATCATATGCATAATATATTCCAAAATCATTAAGGAATTTATGATGTAGATAACACATGAACAGAGAATATACATGCTAATTATTCAATTAAATCTAACATTCAATTCAGGTTAAAATTGAAAGCTAAATTAAACAAATAATCAATTACAGAATATAACAATTGAAAATAAAAAAATTGAATTTATATTATTATTGAAGAACAAAATCAAACACAAAGGATAAGGGGATTCATTAATTCCTTAACAAAAATAAAATTATTCACTAATCATTTGAATAATAAATAAATAAGCAAAAAATACTCATTATAGATGCAAAAAACTTAAATATCATTAGCTCTTTGAATAAATTTTAAAAATATAAATTTGAGAAAAATATAAATTCAATATTTGTGAGGAACAAAAATTGAAAATGAAACTAACTTTCTCTACTTAATAAATTGAAAATTTTTCTCCAACTTAAAACTTAAAAATTAACCTAAGTTTATCGAAAAAATTGAAAGAAGAAAGTAAAGTAAATTAAAGAGGAGAAAAATTGATCAAAAAATCCTCCCTTTAGGAATGAAAGACTTCAGCTTTACAAACTTGTAAAGACTACTCTAAACTTTCTTATTTCCTATCGCCATACATACTATCTTACATAAAATTAATCGTACTATATTCCATTTTCACAAACATCATGTTATTCTGAGTAACTTATAACCATATCATCACATTGGAAGAGGCTATATAAGAGAAAACCCTTTAATACATTATAAATATAACTATTATATTCTTTACATTACACTTTACTTAGTACAATATGATTTACAATGACAAAACAAAAACA
Source organism: Excoecaria agallocha (assembly GCA_037975025.1). Taxonomy (NCBI): domain Eukaryota; kingdom Viridiplantae; phylum Streptophyta; class Magnoliopsida; order Malpighiales; family Euphorbiaceae; genus Excoecaria; species Excoecaria agallocha. The sequence continues at coordinate 17,603,794 of CM075818.1, forward strand.
AAAAGACAAATTCTTTGCACATTGACTCTTCCTCTTACTAGTGTTGGCTTTGTTATTATTGACCTTGTCCCTGCTGAAGAGTCCTAGCTTGAGTACCTACACGGATAAAGACTCATGCTAATTCACATAACTTAGTGGGAAACAGAAAATATGTGAACAACCACTCACAGTGGTCATTCTCGAGCACACAATATGCAATAATAAAGAGTTACATTTATATTTATTAGAAACCATGTCACAATTAATTGGGTAAACATTACCATATATAATATTTGCATTGCAAGGTCAATCACATATAGCATATTATCATTTAGCATTAAGTATTTAAAATTCACTATAACCATTCATTATTCCCAGTGGATGCTTGCTTAGGTTTTATCGATGTAGATAATGAATGTTGTGGATACCCATAGGTATCAATCATGTGAATACCTGAAGGTATTATTCCTATGGATAGCTGAAGGTATCTAACTTGTGGACCCAAACATGGTAAAGACTGTGGTCTCAAATGAGGACAAACTATGGACCTAAACGGAGTCAAGACTGTGGTAGCTGCATCTATACCACTACAAGAAAAATGGCCTTTAACCAAGGGAAATCCGATTGTTAAAAGTCAAAATCCAGTCGTAAAAGACCTATAATAACCAAAAAATTCAATCGGTGGAAGCCCCACTGGTAAAGGTATAGACGATTGGATTTTGTATCCAGTTGTTAGTGTATATAATGATCGGGTCATTTTCGATCATTGAATCTTGATTTTTAGCGACCGAATTTTCCCCTTGCCAATGGTATTCACTTTCAACAAGGGGATTTTTAGTCATTAAAGATTCATTTTAACGACTGAATTTTCCCTTGGCTATTTGTATTTACTTTCAACCAAGGGATTTCTAGTTGTTAAAGATTCATTTTAGTAGCTAGATTTTGCCTTCGCTATTTGTGTCCACTTTCAACCGGGGGATTTCCAGTCATTAGAGATTTCATTTAGTGACCAAATTTTCCTTTTGCTATTTGTATTTCATTTTTAAAAAAGAGAATTTCGGTACCAAATTTTCATTATTTTGAAAGTAAATTTAGTCATTAATATTAAATTTTCAAAATAAATAAAATATTTTATTTGAATATTACCTATACACATCATTCACACAAATATATTTCCAAATTATAATAAATAGTCTTTTCATAAATTGTAAAATACTAGTTACAAAATATACCAATATTTCAAAATTGTTTGCATTCTTTTCATATGAACCTCATATCTTTATCTTCCATTGTTTTGAAGACTTGTAGAATTCAAAATATATATAAATTTATAGTTAATATTCATGCACAAAGGCAATAAGTCAAATGGAAAAAGAATTTATTATTTTTAATTTGATTATTTACCTTAAATATCTAAAATCTCCAACAAGTGTAATTATATATACACTTCAAAATATTCAAAATCCAACAAGTGTAATTGTATATACACTTCAAAATATTCAAAAAATGAAAAGGGCTACAAAGAAAAAAGTATAAAAAATAATAGTAAGTTCAATTACACTTCAAAATATTCAGAAAATGAAAAAGGCTGCAAAGAAAAAAGTGAAAAAAAATAATAGTAAGTTGGATGACATAATAACAATAAAAAGATAGAATATACCTTACACCCATGATAGACAAAGTTATATCCATTGGCCCAACATAAGCAAGTTCACTTGAAGATACGAGTTATACAAGCAGGTTCTTGTAACTTCTGCATGTGTAACAAAGTAATTCTCAATAATATTATGGTCACATAAATACTCAACATCCTTATAAGTGTTTATTAAACAATCCAATAGAGTCGTATGCGTTGTAAAATGCTTAGATCATTTGTTGTTTTTGCCACAGAACTTTGACATACCAAGCATCTTAAACCAATGATTGTACTCTTAACTATCAATTCCAAGAGAAAAACACAAAATTTTGACATACTAAGAATTTTAATTCTTAACAATATGTTTCCCATCAAGCAATTCTATTGCAGGTTAGCAATATGTACCTCATCAAGGAAATTATAACATTTTCATACTATGGATTGCCTATTTACCTGTTAAATGTTTCACTGTGTTGAGGATTCACTTGAAGATGGTGATTCAGAATGGACATTAGGTTGTTGAGCAAAGATTACAGCTCCGAGTCGTGCCAATTTGCTATCAAAATCATCGAGTTTTATTTTCAATTCTTGGTTTTCTTCTTCAGTTTTCTTTAGTTTAGATAAGAATGCCCTTTTTGATGAACTAGCCCCTTTCAACTGCCTTGCCCTTATTCCACCACCAAATCCAGCAATATGACCTTTTCAATGAGGTCTAAATACTTTTTCTGCTACCTCTATGTTAAAAAGAGAAGGCTCCAATTACACCACTTCTTGAATTTTAGTCTACAATTACAAAAAAAATAAAAAATTAAAATGTATTAACATATCGAATAAAAGGCAGTGTAATGGAAAGCAAATCAATCATGCACATATATCTTTATTGGTGGTAATTTTCGCAAGTTTGTTATCCTTTTTGCGCATCTTAAAGAACACAGTAGCGATGTTTGGTGGGTTACCATCTTTGCCGCCCTTCATAAAAAGTATAAACATATCAAATGGTAATTTTTTGTTAATAATAAATTCCACAACAATGTTTAAGAAGGATAAACCACCTGTTGATACACAATCTCTCTAAAAGACTTATTGCCTGTAAGATGAGGCATATTCAACTTACACCTATTAATGAGTTCCTTTTGCTTGTTTCTTACATTAACAATCTAACATGTAAATGTATAATTTCAATGTGAAAATAACAATATGTCTAAAATATAAATCATATCATACCTGAAATTTTTCACTAAAAATGTGTTTTTTGATCAATCATTCCCAATCATTCTTGTCCACAAGTTTTGGCACATTTTTCATAGCTTTGTGAAGTGGCCTAGACTTAACATATTTCAAATGCATCTATCCTCTCCAGTTGTTCCATAAGTCTCTCATATGTTTCACAACCTGCTCACAATGCTCAAGTATATCATCACTTTCAAATTTATCCTAAATTCATTATCATCAATAACAACAATTAATTGGCATAAGTAAAGCTTGAAAAAGATATTTAAAGAACATAATCCTATAAATTCTTACAATAACAGCTTGCCACATGTTTTCTATATTTTATTTTGGAATTTCACCTCATGAATGTACCTTTCACGGGCACATACTACGATTGCAAATTATTATACCTAAATTCCTTGAAAAATCTTCATGATTGCCACCAACAGCTCGATTTTGAAAAAAAAAAGTAACTTTTAGTTTTTCTCCAGCCTTGAGTCTTATAACTTACTTACACTTGTTCCTTCCTTGGACCTTCTTTGACTCAAGTTCTATTGGATCGATAAATAATAAATTAAGTCAAATATACAAACTTATGACCAATTAATGATAAAAAGAAAAGAAATTTGACTAATTAAAATACTTGTTTCCATGTCTTGCATCTTTTCATCCACTTAAAGAGAAGGATTATCAGCTTCAATCGACTGAAATCCAAGAGGTACAAGTGGTGGCTCATCTTGATTAGAAGTTATTGTTTGGAAATTTTTTCTTGTTACAGTTGAAATTCCTTGTTCAATGGCTCTTAAAGAGGTGAAAGATCTTAAACTGTGTCCGTGTCCCCTCCCTAATGCACCTGGTGGAATGAATGTTTGCTTGCCCACTTTTTCATTTGGTTTCCATTCCAGTCTTTTGAAACTTTGATGGATTCATGTTGTCAACCTAATAAAAAGAAAAAAAACACGATATGAATATCTCATCCAGTTTAACACAACATATGAATTTCAATTATGTTGCAACATACACACAATCATGTAAATTTCAATTATTTTCAACATACACACACAATTATATAAAATTCAATTAGTATACACATATAAAACATTATTATAAAAAGAATATGATAAAATCCAACCTTGATAAATTTTCGTACTAATCTTTTCACTTTTACATATTGATACCTTAATTTATTATTTTTTTGCAGTTTTATTTCTTTAAATTTATCAATTATTAAATTTTCGTCCATAAATATTAAACATTATTACATTTTATTATAACTTATAATTTCTAGTGCTTAGATATGTAAGTTATAAATCCAATATGAATTTCCAAATTGTATAAACTTTTGGAATTTGGACAAGAGAGCTATAATGACTAAAAGGGTAGTGAGGGTTAGCTCACAGCTGAATTCCTAGAAGAGATTTGCAAATGCTTTTACAAGGTATTGCCAACTTGTAGACAGTGCTAGATTGTATTGCACCAACACAGTTGGGGGACCCCATAAGGTAGGACTTATATCATTGTTCTGAACTTTTAATGACATGAAAATTGCATCAATTTTATTCTAAATTATGTTCATCCCCTGCCTTTTTTAATATTAATTGGGAATTCTCTGTAAAGAAAGAGGCAAACTCTAATAGATGATATTGGAATCAATTATGGTTATGTTCATGCGTATAAGCTCTATACTCCATATCTCAATTGATTATAACATTTAGCTGAAACTGTTATTTTTTAAATGGATATATAGCTTCTTGAGTTTCTCATGAAAATTATTTGTCTAAAATTGCTGATTGAAGAAATTCAGAGCATAATATTTCTTCTAGGAAACTGAAAAAGAATAAAACAAAGGGAAGGCTTCAGTAGAAAGTAATAATGTTTGTGGTTTGGTATAACACAGGTATTATCAGATGAATGCCCTTATAATGATTGAGCTCCATAGGAACTCTATATAGATAAGCAATCCAAGTTCTTTTTGGGTTACTCTCTTACATGTATATCCCTACTTAAGATTTCATTACCCTTCAAAAGTCTCTATAGAATCTTTTTGAGAAGTTATACATTACTGTTTTAATAAGATAGATTGAAAAATTAGTGTTCCTAGTTTTTCCAGAATGCTTAAAATTGGATAGAAATTTTCAATAATGTTGTCGAATGGTATATAATGCTTGTAATGTTGTGTGTGGAAATAGTAATTGCTGATGCAACTTTGGACAATTGCCAAAAAATTATTTTTTCTGTGAACAAATGATGCTTGATAAGTTGAATTTATTTTTTCAATCCATTCAACTTATCAGAAAGTGTAAGAAAGATATAATTAAATAGAAAAATTTATAGTTTATTATATTCCTAGATAGTGTATAATTGTGATCAATAATTCATATATAAATACATATTGATATCATTGGCAAATTTTTTAATTTTTGCTTGAACTGCTAGTGTTCTGTTTCTTTTTGGGGCTGAAGACAATGTGCAATGTGTATAGTTGAGAAGGATAGCTGCTAAGGAAGACAAGACATGAAAGCTGCTCTAGAGCAATCAAGCCATAAAGATGCGAGAAATGAAGCTGCTGATAAAGTAATGAAGAAATACAAGGAGGTGATGTCTTGGACGCAGCCTCTTGTATTCTAAAACTAATTCTTTAGTCAAAAGTTCTCAGAATCCTTTTCTAACTTTCAATGTTGATGTAGATGTTGTGAGAATTTTGAAAGTATAAATACTTATTTGCCCTATTGAATATGTTATGCCTTCAAGTACACATTGCATATATATTTTATCCATGCTTGAAAACAGATGGAATGAAGGGCAGTATGTTTAAGACTTATAAATGCTTGAAAGCACATCAAGGGGAAGAGTTGTATCTACCATTTGCATTAAGCTCTTTACATTGGCTTCCTCAATTTGATACCAAGATAATGATATTTTTATTGCTTTCTGCTATTACTAGTTACACTATGAGTACAACAGTAAATAGCTGGATGGCAATCATAGATTGGCTTCTAACACTAGGGGATGTCAGGAATGATGACAAAGAAGCCATGAAGTTTTTCATGAACCAGTTAATTGATATATACTATGATGTGATTGATGCACCCAAGAAAGGTGGTATAGTGTTGTGTCGATAAAAGAGTTAGGCATTATTCCACTTTCTTTCTCTTATTGATTTGTGCATGACTTAAGAAAAAAGTGAGGTCACCGCAAACCTCATGTATTAGAACAATCTGTGTTTCCATTAAATTATTTATTTTTTACAAACATGTATTTTCAAAAATTTTATTATAACTTATAATTTATTTTAAATGTTTAATTTAAAAGCTATAATTTCTATTATGTAGCAAATTAGATTTTGATTTTCTATTATGCAAGTGAAGTTTATATGATCATAACTGTCCCAATTAAGAAAAGAAAGCAATACGTCTATAGCTCTAATTGTATTGTTGCTTACCAACCCTATCCTGTAAACATTGGTAAAAGATAAATCATTTATCCCAATTAAGAAATGTTTATAGGACAGGGTTGGTAAGCGACAACACAATAAAAGCTATAGATGCATTGCTTTCTTTTTTTAATTCGGACTTCTATAATCATATAAACTTCATTTACATAATAGAAAATTAGAATCTAATTTGATACATAGAACTCAGCATACAACTCTGAGGAATTGTTACACTTAAAAAGGAAAACAATATCAATTATTGCTATTCGGGCCAATGAATTACAGGGTTAAAAAGAAAAAATAATTGGAAAATTGAAAGCCAAGATAGTAAGCATTTCTGCAATGCCATATAGTTTTTACTACAGGTGATGATGCTTCTTATAATACTAAATTATTCTTACATTCTCCCCTGCCTAAACTACCTTCATCATACATAATTCTAGTTTGTCTACCAACCCACTTCAACTAATTAATTTTACTGCAATAAATCCATCAAATAATGCCTAAGACCCAATTAGAACTAATGTTAGCCTAAACACTTTTGAATTTCGAATCTTTATGCTCCTAATTGTTCTTAATGCTTCACTCTGGAAATTTTGACTTCAGCTACCTTTATTTTCTTCTCCAAAGAATCTCCTTCAATTTGGACAATATTAAAGAACTAATTCAACGCTAATCACTATTGGCTTATCTTTAAAAATGGCTACACATCTAAAAATTTGACTGTTTTTTTAGATGTGTGTGACATAAATTCTCATAAATTCTGACCAAAGATCCCACAAACTCAAAAGGGTAGACCAGCTCTTCTTCCAACTACATTAAACTCCTCGTTTCTTATCCACTCACTCTAGATATAAAACCTATTCATTTCTCAGTTTTTGTTCCATTCATATTTCTCTGTAAAATAAAATAAACATAAAAATGTCCTCTTCTATACTTTTATTTCTATACTTCTCATTCTTACTTCTTTTCTCCACTATGACTGACTTTAACATCACCCAGATTTTAAAAAACCAATCAAAATTTAGTAACTTCAATGGTTTATTAGCAATGATATATTAGGTTGTAAAATAAATACAATCCAGAAAGAGAGGAGCCAACAAAAATAGCCTAACAAAATACATCATTCAGACTCTACAAAGCATCAATATATTGAATTTTTCAGTAAGTGTAGAAATTAACCATATAGTATCAAACCCCTGTAATGATCTAATTATTGATAATACAAAAAAAAAATCACATAGGAAAGCTATTAAAGTTTTTCTTTTTTGAAGTGTAGTACTAAAAGTTAAACTCAAAACCAAAAGATATTGAAGGACTCAAACCTAATTGTATGCTAAGCTTTCAACAAAAAAAAATAGCCCTTCATCATTGCAGTTGCATCCTGCCATATGTATGGAAGACAAGACAACATTAAACTAGGGAAACAGTTATTGAGTTTATATTTCAGCTATACATTTTAAAGTTTTACTAGTATCATTGAGATTATGGTAAATTATGACCTAAGTCCTTTGGTAATTAATTCATATGATTCATCAACAGTATGCAAGTATTAAAGCAATAGTATACATAAATAAACCAATTTTGTCTGTTGCAATTAGAAGAAAACTTAAGCATCAAGTTGTTTAAAAATAACATGTGACATTATGCCAAAGCCATTATAATTTCATTTTTCATTAATTTATTTATAAATAATAAAAGCTATATTTATTTATTTTGAGGAAGATAGTAATTGCTTTCTTTTTAAGGATTTGCAATTTTTTTAATAAGCAGCAGATATTAATTGCAAATAAGCAAACGACCAAAATGACAGACCCAAGAACAGGTTGTAGGCCAAGACCTCATCCAAAGAAAGCTAAACCAACAAATCTAGAAGAGGAATCTATAATAGCCCCTAAAAAAAGAGATGCCAGCCTAAGCTTAAAACCAAGGACACACGATTCATATAGGAAAAGAAACATAAGCCACCAAAATACTTCCAAAATAGCAATAATGGTGTGTAGTTACACACCATCCTTGATATGGAAAAATAAAGAAAAAGACTTAACTTCATCCCAATAACAAGAACATCAACCCCCATAAGAGCAACAAAGAGAAAAACTAGTAGAAAGGAGAGAAACATGCAAACCCAGCAATAGTAGATAAAACAAAAGAACATAAAAAAGACCTAAAAAATTAAAATTGGGTTAGGTTTTGAAGGAATGAGAACTAAATAAAATCAAAATGCTTACCTAGTTTACGTGATTGATTAGCCAATAGAGTGCAAATGTGCAAAATATCCCGATCTTTAATCACAAAGAAATGCCCTATTTCCTATTTCCATAACCACAAAATATCCCGATCTTTAACTACAAAGAACCAAATAAAAGCTTCTACTTCTCTGATTTCTATTAGGAAGTGAGATAGAAAAAGGTTTGCATTTTTTTTAGAAAGAAAAGGGTTTGCATTTTTTTCATTTTTTTGCTATGCTTTTTTCTTTTGGTTTTATGTGTGTATGGGTTTGCAATTTTGTGTCTTTATTTTTATTAAATAGTAGAAAATTATTTTGGAGGTAAAATTTTTTCATGTCCCGCCTTTTTCTTTTCTTAAAATAGCAATTAACCACTTTATTTATAGCCCTTTAACAACCAGATTTTCAACCTCTCGTTAAATAATAATAAAATTTAAAAATTAATGATCGGATTAAATTACCTTCATTATTTGTATATTTTTATGACCAAATTTTCATCCCTTCGCTAAATTTTGGTGGTTAAAAGACAATTTTCTTGTAGTGTACCATGTAGGCATGCCTATCTATCCACAACCAAGCTCTAAACGCTGGCATTGGATCATTTCTAATATTATTTCATCCATCATGTCCAATTCACCATAATGCATATTGACACTTACACAAACATTCATAAAAAACCATAATAGTGTAATTTAATCATAAACATATATACATTCTCATGAACATAGATATCCATAGACATGTGTATCATCAAATTGAAGCTTTATTAGTCACACATGTTATGTATATCTATACATACATCTTTAAGTTCCCATGTATGAATTTATGTCTTCTTTGTATTCTTGTATTCTACATGCATTTCATGTCTTTTTTTCCTCAATTTCATGTTTAAAGTGTTCTAATTTGGTTCAAAGATGTTTAGATAGATTTTGGTGGTGTTCTAAAGCATAATACCCTAATTAGTTCAACATAGGAGGTGTCTCGTGTGAGGACAAGGTTTCTCCCTATCAAGTTATTTGATTATGTTCCATCCAAAAGCATATAACTCAGTTGGGATGATGGAATCTCATTGGGGATGAGGGGTATCTCGATATGGATGATATATATCCCAACCGAGTTAATTCATTATGCCTAATCTAGGGATAAGTAACTCGGTTGGGAAGGAAAAGTGTCCCTACCAAGTTGATTTGGTAGCTATTCGACCTTACTTTGTAGTGAATTTTTAACATAGCAGATGGATTTTTTAGGTAAAATGGTCTCGTACAAACTTGTTTCTCTATGTTTCAAATTTCAAAACAATTAAGAATGACTCTATTTAAGCTTCTAAATCTTAGTATATTCATCAAAGAGTTAAGACTACTCCCAGTTATAGGGCAGCAGACATAGTTAGGGTTCAAGCTAATTTTTTATCGTCTTACAGGGGAAAACAAACATCAACCTCTCATAATAAATCTAGGTATGTGAATATAGTTTCTTAGCCAACTAGAATCATTCAATTTTTTCTCTAAAACTCTAGTTATATGCGAAACTATCGTGCTAGGTCCAGTAAACCTAAAGACAGTTTCTTGCTATCTTAAGGATAACCTCCATATTTTTGTTCCTACACAACATTGAACCTTATGTCTATATTTATATCTTACCAATACATCTAACATGCCATCTCAATGCACTTGATAGAAGCAAGCACGCACACACACACACACACAAAGTGTTAGAAGTTCCCACACCTAAGTGACAATATGATGGGATATCACATGGCAAATACACGAAGATCATACAGCGAAAAAATAAAAAATATAGATCATTCATGCCATGCAATATATGACATATAATCGAAACATGCAATTTTAAGGTTTTTTAAAACCTATAAGCTTGGATGCTCTTCAAAACTTGATTTTTTTGCAATGGAAAATATATAAGATGAACTTATATACTTCAGATATGAAAAACCAATGCATAGGAGCTGCCTTTACGCCACTCCTCTCTATGCTCACACACACAATTGCAAGGAAGGCTTAAAACTAGAGTGCTAGCTTTAAACTTTGAGTATTTGGCAATGGGTATTAAACTAAAGACACAAGACCTAATCTTGTTCTTTCTAAGGTTCACCAATGGCTGCCAAAAATCCAAGAGAAGAAGAAAGAGTCCTTTTCCCTTGAGAGTGGCGGCTTAGAGAGAGAAAAAAAACCTAACTTGGAAAAATATTTTCATTAATTTATACCACTCGGTTTAGGAAATATTGTGGATGCCGAAATCCCCTTGAATTAGGTAGTATTTTTAGCCCTCATCACTTCCTAATTAAGTGATTCAAATTAATTCAAATTCCTTTTAGGTTTTAAATTCAAATTAACTTAAAATGGCAAAAGATATTTAATCAAACATCTATCACTTATTTAGGATATACATGTGCCAAAATTCACTATGATTTTATCGTTGAATTTTGTCCACTCTCTCTCCTATTTAAGTGTTTTACTTTGATTCAAATGCTATCAGGATTTAATACTCAGTTAACTTAATTAATCCAAGATAATTAATTAATTGAAATTAAACCTTATGGGCCGAATTTCTCTCTCTCATGGACCAAGGTCCAATTAAAGTCAAATTAATGTGTGTGATCTTATAGGTCCATTTAATATTGGCAATTAATTAATAAATTAACCCAAAGGCTATATATATTCTCTAGCAAGATATTATAGCATTCCAAATTAAATGAAAATGCAAATGGCATTTAGTGTCCTAATGCAATTTTGCATAGTCCCTTACCCTTAAATAACAGAATTAACATAAGGCATATAACTAGTCATCCTTATATATACTAATTCCTTTCTTGATATTCTAATGACACTGAACTCTCAGATAAATAATTATTACTCATTATTTCATCTTGGTATAGCCATACACTTCTCAGTTCACTGATCAAGTGGCTGATGATATTTGCTCTCTTATTGAGAGGGGTAATCCCTTTACTTCTCTCATGCTCTCTAACATGAATTAGTGCATACCCAAAGATACCCATACTTGTCACCCTGTTACAAGCACGTTAGGTGTATGTCAAAGTACACAGTAATTCATAAAGAGTTTCATAGAGATTTTAGGTCTAAGAATTTCGATGCTAAACTTGCACATGAGAAACACTTATGACTGTACCATGCAGTGTTCTCATGAGTGGATCGAATCCAGATACCATATTCTAAACATGTATCTATGATCTCTAATTGACACTCTTGTCCTTATGATCCGTAAGACATAACTCATCTTATCAGATAGAGCATACTAGTCTTAATTCATTTGTTTTTCCAATAACAATGACTGGCTAGGGATATTTAGAATAAAGTCTCTATTGTTTCAAGGTCTTACAACCATGTGCCTCACACATGATAACTTAACTTGAAACTATATTCTTGGATAGTTCTATTAATTGAAATGTACAGAAATATAATAGATAAAACAAATGCCTCATTTATTAATTTAAGAGTTTATAACAATGCATTGGGACTAGGGCTTACACTAACAATCTCCCACTAGCACTAGTCCCAATTAGGCATAGCCCTCAAATCGAATGCTCTCAAATGAGCTTCGTGCAAATTTGGACGCAATTGTTTCATCAATGTATTTGATACATTATATTCACTTACTATCTTGCTAATCTTGATGTCCCCAAGATCTATGATTTCTCTGATCAGGTAGTACCTCCTGAGTATGTGTTTGGATTTTTGGTGTGACTGGGGCTTTTTGGCCTGTACGATGGCCCCGTTATTGTCACAGAAAATTTCTAATAGATCTAGGATGCTTGGGACCTCCCCTAATCCAGAAATGAAATTTCTAATTCAAATAGCCTCCTTTGTAGCCTCACATGCTACAATATACTCAAATTCTGTAGTTGAGTCAGCAACAGTCTTTTGCTTTGAGCATCTCCAGCTGACAGCACCACCTTTCAAAATAAAAACAAAACCAAATTGCGATCTTGAGTTCTGAGTGCTGGTTTGAAAATCAGCATCGGCATAACCTTGTATGACGAGCTCTTTTTGACCACCATACTCCAAGAAGTGATCCTTAGTCCTTCATAGGTACTTTAAAATCCCCTTTACAGTAGACCAGTGCTTTTCACTAGGGTCTTGCTAGAACCTACTGGTTATACTCAGTGCATGAGCAACATCCAACCTAGTACATAACATAGTGTAAATGATAGATCCAATAACAGATGCATATGGGATTCTACTCATGTTGTCCCTCTCCTCTTTAGTTTTAGGACATTGTTCTTTAGTCAAAGGAATTCCTAAAGCAAAAGGTATATACCCTTTCTTTGAGCCTCCCATACTAAAATGCTTTAGTACTTTGTCTATGTACTTTTCTTGACTTAGTCCAAAAAGCCAATTCGATCTATCTTTGTAGATTTGAATACCAAGTATTGTCTTGGCTTCACCTAAGTCTTTCATTGAGAAACACTTCCCTAACCATTGCTTAACCTTTTATAATGTTAGGATGTCATTCCCAATGAGAAGGATGTCATCCACATATAATACCAGGAATACTATTATGCTCCCACTAACCTTCTTGTACACACAGGCTCATCTTCGTTCTTGATGAAGTCAAATTCTTTAACAGCTTCATCAAAATGGAGATTCCAACTCCAGGATGCTTGCTTTAATCCATAAATGGATTTTTAAAGCTTGCAAACCTTTTTAGGATGCTTGGGATTGACAAAACCCTCAGGCTGTGTCATATACACATCCTCAAGTAGATTTCCATTGAGGAAAGTTGTTTTGACATCCATTTTCCATATCTCATAGTTATGATATGCAGCTATGACAAGCAAGATCCTAATAGACTTGAGCATGACTACAGGCGAAAAGGTCTCATCATAGTCTACACCATGAGTTTGCCAAAAACCTTTTGCTACTAGTCTACCTTTGTAAGTCTTATCAACTATGAGTTTAAATAGCCACTTGCATTCAATTACCTTAGCACCTTCCGATGGATCAACCAAGGTCCAAACCTAGTTATTGTACATTGATTGCATCTCGAATTTCACGGCTCCAAGTCAATTTTTTTAGTCAGGGCTCTCAATAGCTTCTCAGCAGGTAGTTGGATCCTCACGATCCACTAACACAACAGTGCCACTATCAGTAATTAGAAATCCATATCTCTCAATCTCCCGATGTGCCTTACCGGATCTTCTAGGTTCTTGTGAAATGGATTTTGGTTCCACAACTGGTTGTGAACTTGATCCCATTTCCAACTCATCGTCTACAGGAGTTTGTGGTGCTTGAATTTCTCCAAGTTCTACTTTACTCCCACTGTTTTTCTTGAGAAGGAACTCCTTTTCCAAGAAAATAGCATTGTGAGCAACAAATACTTTGTTCTTGGCTTGTAAGTAAAAGTAGAATCCCTTTATTTCTTTCGGATAACACATAAATAAGTAGACAGTGGATTTGGTCTCTAGTTTGTTAGATGTTAATTTCTTAACATGTGCTTCACAGCCCCAAATCCTTAGAAATGACATATTAGGTTCTTTCTCAGTCCATACCTTATATGGTGTTTTCTCAACTGCTTTAGTTGGAGTACGGTTCAGTAGAAATGTAGCAGTTTCTAATGTATAACCCCAAAAGGAGATAGGAAGATTAGCTTGGCTCATCATCGATCGAACAATGTCCAATAGAGCTTGATTTTTCCTTTCAAACATACCATTATATTGTGGTGTTCCAGAAGGATTGAGTTATGAAATAATTCCACACTCCTTCAGATGACTGTCAAACTCTTGGCTTAAGTATTTGCCACCTTGATCTGAACGAATGGCTTTTATACTTTTGCCAAGTTAGTTTTCTAGTTCGTTCTTAAACTCTTTGAATTTCTCAAAAGTTTTAGATTTGTGCTTCATTAGATAGATGTAGCCATATCTATTGAAGTCATATGTGAATGTCACGCAGTAGCTAAAACCACCTCTAGCTTGTGTACTTAATGGTCCACATACATCGATATGTATTAGTTCTAATAAGTCACTAGTCCTTTCACCTTTCTTGTTAAAAGGACTCTTTGTCATCTTTCCATGCAAACATGGCTCGCATGTGTCATAAGATTCTAAGTCGAATGACCCAAGCACTCCAGATTTATAGAGTCTCGAAATGTATTTTTCATTTGCATGTCCTAAACGACAATGCAAGAAGTAAGTAGGGTTCAATTCATTTGATTTAACCCTCTTTGTATTAATGTTGTATATGGACCCTTTGTTTTGTAGATCAAGGATATAAAGGCCATTTTGAAACCTGGCATTGCCATATGAAATACCTTGGCGACGAATATGAATATTGCCATTATTAATAACAAAATCAAATCCATCCATATCCAAACAAGAAATTGAAATAATGTTTCTGCTCATAGCAGGCACATAATAACAAATTTTCAATTCTAAACAAAGTTCGAAAGGTAAAGTGAGTTGATAGTCGCCTATCTCCATGGCAGCAACTCGTGCTACATTCCCCACATGGAGGTCCACTTCAATCTTCCCAAGTAACCACCTATTTCTTAACCCCTACACATTTGAACAAATGTGAGAACCACTACCGGTATCCAATGGCCAAGTGGTATAAATAGAAAGGTTAATTTCAACAACAAAAATGCCAGAACTTGATGCCTTGTCTCCATTCTTCTTTTGTTTTTCCTTGAAGAGAGCGCAATTCTTCCTCCAATGCCCTAATTTGTTGCAATGGAAGCATGTACTCTCGCTCTCCTTCAGCTTTTGTGCCTTGGGCTTGGGTTGGGCCTAAGGTACACTCCCATTTGACTTAAGCCGAGCCAGGTCATACTTGGGTTTTGCCTTTCCCTTTCCCTTAGCGGGTCCCTTCTTAATGCCCTCTTAAACCATAAGTACGGGATTGGTCTTTCGAATTATCTTTTTAGCATTCTTAAGCATCCCATGAAGCTCAGTGACTATCTCATTCATTGCATGCATGTTATAATTCATAACAAATGGATCATAATCATCATTCAATGAAACTCAGGTCAAGTTGGTGGTCAATTCCTTCGAGACTTACACCTCAAGCTCCTCAAGAGTATTAAGATACCCTTTCATCTTGAGTACATGGGTACTAACAGGAGTACCCACAGTCATCTTACAAGAAATTAAGGCCTTTGTTGTCACGAATCTCTCATGACGAGCTTGCTTTTGGAACATCTCCTTGAGGTGCACCATGATCGCATAAGCCTCTTGGTCCATAAATTGCTTTTGCAAGTCAGGCACCATAGTGGCTAGCATCAGACAAGTCACATCATTGGAGTCGCTCTTCTTGGTCTCAAAAGTTTCCTTTTGAACCACAAAGGCGTTCCTAACCGGTTCTTTGGGCAAGGGTGCATCCAAAACATATGACTTCTTCTCTTACTTAAGAACAATTCTCAAGTTTCGAGAGCAGTCTATGAAATTGGCGCCATTCAGTTTGTCCTTTTTTAGGACCAATCACAATGAAAAGTTGTTGTTTGAAGAAGCAATTTTCAATCTACAATAAAAACTTAGCAAGATTAAATGAGGTCTTATTTATATTCTCACAAATCGAATTAATATCCCTTTAAATAATTTGCATTAGTGATTTAATGTGGGCTAAGATCCACTTTTCACAATAACTTATTAGTCAAGTTGAGCTTGTACACCT
Organism: Excoecaria agallocha; assembly: GCA_037975025.1. Lineage (NCBI taxonomy): Eukaryota > Viridiplantae > Streptophyta > Magnoliopsida > Malpighiales > Euphorbiaceae > Excoecaria > Excoecaria agallocha. Next base: position 17,619,927 of record CM075818.1, read on the forward strand.
AACAAGTTATGTTAGTTAGGTAGGAAAACTCCAATCATGTTTCGTACATGACTCTTGGATCAAATCGGCTAACATCTTAAGATGTTGTAGCACAAACCCATTTATTAGTTGCCTAGGTCCGGGCATCCCTTTCCATGTTAAGTCCAACCTACATTCATAACCCATGCCTCACAAAAATAATCGAGCACATTTATGACTCCTAGTCTACCTGACCGATGATCAATGCCTTAACATATTTCGAATTAGGAAGGTAACTTTGTGACTTACTATTTTAGGGATTCATTTTATTATAGGTTACATGGCATGCACTTTGTTATCCATTCATATCATGCATAAATATATAATTGCATAAAGTAAAACTTGACAAACATGGGCCCAAAAACCTACAATTAAGATTCTATACTATTACATAAGAATCTTTGAGTTGGGCTTCTCCACTCCAGTGGTCTTCATCTTGATTTACAAAGTCTTCAAATAAATTCTATACTAAGAAATAAATGAAACTTTTATAATAATACATAATGGCATGCAGGCCATATTTAATTATAAAACCTAGGGCCCATGAATGCACCATGCATGTCCATTCATCACACAAAATAAGCAAATAAATATACATAATATTCATTGATAAAATTAAGTCCAATTTTAATTAATTTAGCCAAGCCCATTAATGGAAATTGTGTACTTGAAATTTTAAGAGAAGACCCCATGATAGACTTGGGCTGAAGCCCAATGCACTAAATCCTCTTATTGAATAAGTTCTCATAAAAGCCCAAAACACAAACTAGTTAGATTTGTGCCATAATTATCTATGATTTTATCTTTGAATTTAGGCCACTCTCTCTCCTTTTTAAGTGTTTTATTTTGATTCAAATGCTATTAGGATTTAGTACTCAATTAACTTAATTAATCCAAGATAATTAATTAATTGAAATTAAACCTTGTGAGCCAAATTTCTCTCTCTCATGGACCAAGGTCCAATTAGCATTTTTAATGCCCATTACATACATTAATTTGATTTTAATTAAAAGTCCAAATTAATGCCCAGTACACTATTTAAATATTTTAAGCCCAATGCTTTGTGTGCGATCCTATAAGTCCATTTAATATTGGCAATGAATTAATAAATTAATCCAAAGGCTATATATATTCTCTAGCAAGATATTATAGCATTCCAAATTAAATGAAAATACAAATGACATTTAGTGACCTAATGCAATTTTGCATATTCCCTTACCTTAAATATCAAAATTAACATAAGGCATGGAACTAGTCATCCTTATATATACTAATTCCTTTCTTGATATTTCAGTGACACTGAACTCTCAGATAAATAATGATTACTCATTATTTCATCTCGGTATGGCCATACACTTCTTAGTTCACTGATCAAGTGGTCGATGATATTTTCTCTCTTATTGAGAGTGGTAATTCCTTTACTTCTCTCATGCTCTCTAACATGAATTAGTGAATACCCAAGCATACCCATACTTGTCACCTATTACGAGTATGTTAGGTGTATGTCAAAATACACAGTAATTCATAAAGATTTTCATAGAGATTTTAGGTCTAAGAACTCTGATGCAAAACTTGCATATGAGAAACACTTATGACTAGTACCATGCAGTGTTCTCATGAGCTGATCAAATCCAGATACCATGTTCTAAACATGTATCTATGATCTCTGATTTACACTCTTGTCCTTATGATCTATAAGATAGAACTCATCTTATCAGAGAGAGCATACTAGTCTTAATTAATTTGTTATTCCCATAACAATGACTGACTAGGGATATTTAGAATGATGTCTCTATTGTTTCAAGGTCTTACGACCATGTGCCTCACAGATGACAACTTAAACTGAAACTACATTCTTGGATAGTTCTATCAATTGATATACATAGGAATACAATAGATAAAACAAATGCCTCATTTATTAATGTAAGAGTTTTATAACAATGCATTGGGGCTAGGGCTTATTCTAACAATCTCCCACTAGCATTAGTTCCAATTGGGCATAGCCCTCAAACCGAATGCTCTCAATTGAGCTTCATGCAGATTTGGATGCAACTATTTTGTCAATGGATCTGCTACATTATTTTCACTTGCTATCTTGCAAATCTTGACATCCCCACGATCAATGATTTCTCTGATCGGGTGGTACCTCCTGATTATGTGTTTGGATTTCTGATGTGATCGGGGCTCCTTGGACTATGCGATGGCCCTGTTATGGTCACATATAATTTCTAATATAATGGATCTAGGATGCTTAGGACCACTCCTAATCCAGAAATGAAATTTCTAATCCAAATAGCCTCCTTTACAGCCTCACTTGCTGCAATATACTCAGATTCGATAGTTTAGTCGGCAACAGTCTCTTGCTTTGAGCTTCTCCAGCTGACAACACCTTCGTTCAAAACAAAAACAAAACTAGATTGCGATCTTAAGTCCTGAGTGCTGGTTTGAAAAGCAGCATCAGCATAACCTTGTATGACGAGCTCTTCTTAACCACTATACACCAATAAGTGATCCTTAGTCCTTCGTAGGTACTTTAGAATCCCATTTACAGTAGACCTGTGCTTTTTGCTAGGGTCTTGATGAAAGCTATTGCTTATAGTCAGTGCATGAGCAACATCCAACCTATTACATAACATAGCGTACATGATAGATCCAATAGCAGAGAATTAACATAAGGCATGGAACTAGTCATCCTTAAATATACTAATTCCTTTCTTGATATTTCGGTGACATTGAACTCTCAGATAAATAATGATTACTCATTATTTCATCTCGGTATGGCCATACACTTCTCTGTTCACTGATCAAGTGGCCGATGATATTTTCTCTCTTATTAAGAGGGGTAATTCCTTTACTTCTCTCATGCTCTCTAACATGAATTAGTGAATACCCAAGCATACCCATATTTGGCACCCTGTTACGAGTACGTTAGGTGTATGTCAAAGTACACAGTAATTCATAAAGAGTTTCATAGAGATTTTAGGTCTAAGAACTCCGATGCAAAACTTGCACATGAAAAACACTTATGACTAGTACCAAGCAGTGTTCTCATGAGCGGATCAAATCCAGATACCTTGTTCTAAACACGTATCTATGATCTCTGATTGACACTCTTATCCTTATGATCTGTAAGATAGAACTCATCTTATCAGAGAGAGCATACTAGTCTTAATTCATTTTTTATTCCCATAATAATGACTGACTAGGGATATTTAGAATGTAGTCTCTATTGTTTCAAGGTCTTACAACCATGTGCCTCACACATGATAACTTAAACTGAAACTACATTTTTGGATAGTTCTATCAATTGATATATATAGGAATACAATAGATAAAACAAATGCCTCATTTATTAATTTAATAGTTTTATAACAATGCATTGGGGCTAGGGCTTACATTAACAATCTCCCAATAGTACTAGTCCCAATTAGGCATAGCCCTCAAACCGAACTCTCTCAATTGAGCTTTGTGCAGATTTGGACGTAAATGTTTTGTCAATGGATTTGCTACATTATTTTCACTTGCCATCTTGCTAATGTTGAGGTCCCCACGATCAATGATTTCTTTGATCAGGTGGTACCTATTAAGTATGTGTTTGGATTTCTGATGTGACCGGGGCTTCTTGGACTATGTGATAGCCTTGTTATCATCACATAAAATTTCCAATGAATTTGGGATGCTTGGAACCACTCCTTATCCAAAAATGAAATTTCTAATCCAAACAGCCTGTTTTACAGCCTCACTTGCTGCAATATACTCAGATTCTATAGTTGAGTCGGCAACAGTCTCTTACTTTGAGCTTTTCCAGCTGACAGCACCCCCATTCAAAACGAAAACAAAACCAGATTGCGATCTTAAGTCCTGAGTGCTGGTTTGAAAGTAGTATCAGCATAACCTTGTATGACGAGCTCTTCTTGACCACCATACACCAATAAGAGATCTTTAATCCTTCGCAGGTACTTTAGAATCCCATTTATAGTAGACCTGTGCTTTTCGCTAGGGTCTTGCTAAAACCTACTGGCTATATTCAGTGCATGATCAACATCCAATCTAGTACACAATATAGCGTACATGATAGATCCAATAGCAAATGCATATGGGATTCTACTCATGTTGTCCCTCTCCTCTTTAGTTTTAGGACATTGTTCTTTAGTCAAAGGAACTCCCAAAGCCAAAGGTATATACCCTTTCTTTAAGTCTCCCATACTAAAACACTTTAGTACTTTGTCTAAGTACTTTTCTTGACTTAGTCCCAAAAGCTGATTTGATCTATCTTTATAGATTCAAATACCAAGTATTGTCTCGGCTTCACCTAAGTCTTTCATTGAGAAACACTTCCCAAACCATTGGTTAACATTTTGCAATGTTGGAATGTCATTCCCAATAAGAAGGATGTCGTCCACATATAGGACTAGGAATACTATTATGCTCCCACTAACCTTCTTGTACACACAAGGCTCATCTTCGTTCTTAATGAAGTCAAATTCTTTAATAGCTTCATCAAAAAGGAGATTCCAACTCCGAGATGCTTGCTTTAATCGATAAATAGATTTTTAAAGCTTGCAAACCTTTTTAGGATGCTTGGGATTGATAAAATGCTCAGGCTGTGTCATATACACATCCTCAAGTAGATTTCCATTGAGGAAAGTAGTTTTGACATCCATTTGCCATATCTCATAGTTATGATATGTAGCTATGGCATGCAAGATCCTAATAGACTTGAGCATGACTACAGACGAAAAGGTCTCATCATAGTCTACACCATGAGTTTGCCAAAAACCTTTTGCTACTAGTCTACCTTTGTAGGTCTTATCAGCTTTGAGTTTAAATAGCCACTTGCATTTAATTACCTTAGCACCTTCTGGTGGATCAACCAAGGTCTAAACCTGGTTATTGTACATTTATTGCATCTCATATTTCATGGCTCCAAGCCAATTTTCCTATCAGGGCTCTTAATAGCTTTTCAATAGGTAGTTGGATCCTCACGATCCTCTAACTCAATAGTGTCACTATTGGTAATTAGAAATCCATATCTCTCAATCTCTCGACGTGCCGTACCGGACCTTCAAGGTTCTGGTACAATGGGTTTTGGTTCCACAACTAGTTGTGAACTTGATCCCATTTCCAACTCATCCTCTATAGGTGTTTGTGGCACTTGAATATCTCTAAGTTCTACTTTACTCCCACAGTCTTTCTTGAGAAGGAATTCCTTTTCCAAGAACACAGCCTTGCGAGCAACAAATACTTTGTTCTCGGCTTGTGAGTAAAAGTAGTATCCCTTTGCTTTTTTAGGATGACCCACAAATAAGCAGACAGTGGATTTGGACTCTAGTTTGTCAGATGTTAATTTCTTAACATGTGCTTCACAGTCCCAAATCCTGAGAAATGACATATTAGGTTCTTTCCCAGTCCATACCTCATATGGTGTTTTCTCAACTGCTTTAGTTGGAGTACGGTTCAGTAGAAACGCAGAAGTTTCTAATACATAACCCCAAAAAGAGACAGGAAGATTAGCTTGGCTCATCATCGATCAAACCATGTCCAATAGAGTTCGATTTATCCTTTTAGACACACCATTCCATTGTGGTGTTCCAGGAGGATTGAGTTGTGAAATAATTCCACACTCCTTCAGATGACTGTCAAAATCTTGGCTTAAGTATTCACCACCTCAATCTAATCAAATGGCTTTTATACTTTTGCCAAGTTGATTTTCTACTTCATTCTTAAATTCTTTGTTGTGCTTCATTAGATAGACGTAGCCATATCTACTGAAGTCATCTATGAACGTCATGAAGTAGCTAAAACCACCTCTAGCTTGTGTACTTAATGGTCCACATACATTGGTATGTATTATTTCCAATAAGTCACTAGTCCTTTCACCTTTCTTGTTAAAAGGACTCTTTGTCATCTTTCCATGCAAATATGGCCTGCATGTGTTATAAAATTCTAAGTCGAATGACCCAAGCACTCCAGATTTATGGAGTCTTAAAATGCATTTTTCATTTGCATGTCCTAAACAACAATGCCAAAAGTAAGTAGGGTTCAATTCGTTTGATTTAACCCTCATTGTATTAATGTTGTATATGGACACTTTGTTTTGTAGATCAAGGATATAAAGGCCATTTTGTAACATGGCATTGCCATATGAAATACCTTGGCAACGAATATGAATATTACCATTATTAATAACAAAATCAAATCCAACCATATCCAAACAAGAAACTGAAATAATGTTTCTACTCATAGCAGGCACATAATAACAATTTTTCAATTCTAAACAAAGTCTGAAAGGTAAAATGAGTTTAAAGTCGCCTATCTCCATGGCAGTAACTTGTGCTCCATTCCCCACATAGAGGTTTACTTCATTCATCCCAAGTAACTGCCTATTTCTTAACCCCTGCATATTTGAACAAATGTGAGAACCACAATCGGTATCCAATACCCAAGTGGTAGAAATGGAAAGGTTAATTTCGACAACAAAAATACCAGAACTGGACACCTTGGCTCCATTCTTCTTTTGTTCATTCTTGAGGAGAGTGCAATTCTTCCTCTAATGCCCTAATTTGTTGCAATGGAAGCATGTGCTCTTGCTCTCCTTGAGCTTTTGTGCCTTGGGCTTGGGTTGGGCCTGAGGTGCACTCCCATTTAACTTGATTCGAGCCAGGTCATACTTAGGTTTTGCCCTTCCCTTTCCCTTAATGGGTACCTTTTTAATGCCCCCTTGAACCATAATACGGGATTGGTCTTTTGAATGTTCTCTTTAGCATTCTTAAGCATCCTATGAAACTCAGTGACTATCTTATTCATTACATGCATGTTATAATTCAAAACAAAATGGATCATAATCATCAGTCAATAAACCTAAGATCAAGTCAGTGGCCAATTCCTTCGGGACTTGTACCTTAAGCTTCTAAAGAGTATCAAGATACCCTTTCATCTTGACTTCATGGGTACTAACAGGAGTACCCGCAGTCATCTTACAAGAAATTAAGGCCTTTGTTGTCACGAATCTCTCGTGATGAGCTTGCTCTTGGAACATCTCTTTGAGGTGCACCATGATCGCATAAGCCTCTTGGTCCATGAATTGCTTTTGCAAGTTAGGCACCATAGTGGCCAACATCAAATAGGTCACATCATTGGAGTCGTTCTTCTTGGTCTCAAAAGTTTCCTTTTGAACTGCAGAGGCATTCCTAACAGGTTCTTCAAGCAAGGGTGCATCCAAAACATACGACTTCTTCTCTTGCTTAAGAACAATTCTCAAGTTTTGAGAGCAGTCTATGAAATTGGTGCCATTCAGTTTGTCCTTTTCCAGGACCAATCGCAATGAAAAGTTGTTATTTGAAGAAGCCATTTTAAATCTACAAAAAAAACTTAGCAAGATTAAATGAGGTCTTATTTATATTCCCATAAATCAAATTAATATCCCTTTAAATAAGTTGGTGATTTAATGTGGGACAAGATCCACTTTTCACAATAACTTATTAGTCAAGCTAAGCTTGTACACCTAACAAGTTAAGTTACTTAGGTTGGAAAACTCTAATCATATCTCGTACATGACTCTTGGATCAAATGGGCTAAGATCTTAAGACGCTATAGCACAAACCCATTTATTAGTTTCCTAGGTCCGGGCATCCCTTTCCATGTTAAGTCCAACCTACATTCACAACCCATACCTCACAAAGATAATCATGTTCATCTAGGACTCCTAGTCTATGTGACCGATGATCGATGCCTTGACATGTTTCGAATTAGGAAGGCAACTTTGTGACTTACTATTTTAGGGATTCATTTCATTATGGCTTACATGGCATACTCTTTGTCATCCATTCATAGCATACATAAATATATAATTGCATAAAGTAAAGCGTGAAAAACATGGGCCCAAAAACCTACAACTAAGATTCTATACTATTACATAAGAGTCTTCGAGTTGGGCTTCTCCACTCTGTTGGGCTTCGTCTTGATTTACAAAGTCTTCAAATAAATTCTATACTAAGAAATAAATGAAACTTTTACAATAATACATAATGGCATCTAGGCCATATTTAATTATAAAATGCAGGGCCCATGAATGCACCATGCATATCCATTCATGATACAAAACAAGCAAATAAATATACATAATATTCATGGATAAAATAAAGTCCAATTTTAATTAATTTAGCCAAGTCCATTAATGGAAATTGTGTACTTGAACTTTTAAGAGAAGATCCCATGATGGGCCTGGGCCAAAGCCCAATGGACTAAGTCCTCTTATTAAATAAGTTCTCATAAAAGCCCAAAATACAAACTAGTTAGATTTGTGCCATAAATCAACTCTAGTATAATTTCTAACTTTTGCCATTTTAATTTTATGTCATACAGCCCATAAACATTAAAAATACATATAATATGTTCCAAAATGAATTAAAACATAAAATCATGAAGAACATATATCATACACGGCATTCATACAAAAACAAACAAACAACAATGAAACTAGATGCTTAATGCTCATATAATGCCACAAAAATGGACAAACACTTAAAACGATTTTATGAGCCATTTAATAATTTAAATAAGGTCATAAACATTGATTTAAGGTTCTGTTCAAATCTGATATAAATGTTTTTTTCCATTTTAGTCAAAATAAAACAAAAAATGTTGATTAAACATGCAACAAATACAAACTAGTCTTAGTTTTAAGTGATTTTAAAATTAATCAATTAAATTGTCATGGACTAGAATTAAAACCATTTTTAAAATATGTCTAGAACTATTATTAATCTTTAAAAATCAATTACAAACATGCCAAACATGTTTATACATTTAATTTTGAAAACTAGTTGTTAAACAAACACATATCATGCAAACTAGCATCTAGTTTCAAGATTAACATGTACCATCAGGTATCTATAATTACATCCGACCATGAACTGCTCTAAGAATATCTTAGGATAGTATATAAACATTTCATAATAAATATAATACCTAATAAAACATTTAAAATTGTTTTTACACTAAAACAATGCAAAAAACTCAAAACAAAAAATTTCAGCATTGCATGTTTTTAAATGAATGATTTTTAATCAAGATATCATGCATCCAAAGCACTAAAATAAGCATGTTTAGGCTCTGATACCACTAATGGGATATCACATGGCAAATACAAGAAGATCATACAATAGAAAAATAAAAAATATAGATCATTCATGCTACGCAATATACGACATAGAATCGAAACATGCAATTTTTGGGTTTTTTAAAACTTACAAGCTTGGATGCTCTTCAAAACATGATTTTTTTGCAATGGAAAGTATATAAGATGAAATTATATTCTTCAGATCAAAAACACCAATGCCAAGGAGCTGCCTTTATGCCACTCCTCTCTATGCTCACACACACAATTGCAAGGAAGGCTTAAAACTAGAGTGCTAGCTTTAATCTTTGAGTATTTGGCAATGGATATAAAACTAAAGGCACAAGATCAGATCTTGTTCTTTCTAAGGTTCACCAATGGCTGCCCAAAATCCAAGAGAAGAAGGAAGAGTACTTTTTCCCTTGAGAGTGGCGACTTAGAGAGAAAAAAAATCTAACTTGGAAAAATCATTTCATTAATTTATACCACTAGGTTTAGAAAATATTGTGGATGATGAAATCCCCTTGAATTATGTAGTATTTTCAGCCCCCATCACTTCCTAATTAAGTGATTCAAATTATTTCAAATTCTTTTTAGGTTTTAAATTCAAATTAATTTAAAATGGCATAAGACATTTAATAAAAAATCCATCACTTATTTAGGATATACATGTGCCGAAATTCACTATGATTTGATCTTTAAATTTCTGCCACTCTCTCTCCTATTTAAGTTTTTTATTTTGATTCAAATGCTATTAGGATTTAATACTCAATTAACTTAATTAATCCAAAATAATTAATTAATTGAAATTAAACCTTGTGGGCCGAATTTCTCTCTCCCATGGACCAAGGTCCAATTAGCATTTTTAATACCCATTACATACATTAATTTGAATTTAATTAAAAGCCCAAATTAATGCCCAATACATTATCTAAATATTTTAAGCCCAATGCTTTATGTGCGATCCTATAGGTCCATTTAATATTGGCAATGAATTAATAAATTAATCCAAAGGCTATATATATTCTTTAGCAAGATATTATAGCATTCCAAATTAAATGAAAATGCAAATGGCATTTAGTGACCTAATGCAATTTTGGATAGTCCCTTACCCTTAAATATTAGAATTAACATAAGGCATGGAACTAGCATCCTTATATATACTAATTCCTTTCTTGATATTGCTGTGATACTGAACTCTCAGATAAACAATGATTACTTATTATTTCATCTCCGTATGGCCATACACTTCTCAGTTCACTAATAAAGTGGTCGATGATATTTTCTCTGTTATTGAGAGGGGTAATCCGTTTACTTCTCTCATGCTCTCTAACATGAATTAGTGCATACCCAAGCATACCCATACTTGTCACCCTGTTACGAGTACATCAGGTGTATGTCAAAGTACACAGTAATTCATAAAGAGTTTTATAGAGATTTTAGGTCTAAGAACTTCGATGTAAAACTTGCATATGAGAAACACTTATGACTAGTACCATGTAGTGTTCTCATGAGCAGATCGAATCTAAATACCATGTTCTAAACATGTATCTATGTTCTCTGATTGAAACTCTTTTCCTTATGATCTGTAAGACAAAACTCATCTTATCAAAAAGAGCATACTAGTCTTAATTCATTTGTTATTCCCATAACAATGACTGACTAGGGATATTTAGAATGAAGTTTCTATTGTTTCAAGGTCTTACAACCATGTGCCTCACACATGATAACTTAAATTGAAACTATATTCTTGGATAGTTCTATCAATTGATATGCACAGGAATACAATAGATAAAACAAATGCCTCATTTATTAATTTAAGAGTTTTTTTAACAATGCATTGGGGCTAGGGCTTACACTAACACAATACACCTTCTTCAAGCTTTTTCCACCTCTTTCTCCTTACCTTTGCTTCTCTCCCCTTTTATATAGAAAAGTTACAAATTATCATGCTTAATGATTCATTTACTCATTGAAATTCATTGTTTAACTATAAGAAATAAGAGAAAAATAAGTTATTACCTTAGAGAAATGCTAAGCACTAAATTCTCTCTCTTCTTTAAGCTAGTGTTGAATTTTAGGGGTTATTTGTGGATTATTTAAGGAGAAAGTTGGTTGCCCCTTTTTTTAAGTGGCGGTTTTTTCATTCTATTAATATTTGAGATTTCTTCATTTCTCAAGAAAACTCTAGGGACGCTAGGTGTTTTTCCCCTTTGGTCCACTTTCCAACCCTAGGTAAATTACACTTAGCTCCCTTTTATTCTTTAATTTCTTATTCCAACCCCAAAAATTTCTCTCTTTATTTTAAATTGAACCCCTAAATTACATTTTTTTCTAATTAGGTTCATGTGTGACTTAATGTACAATGACCAAATTACCCTTTTTTTTAAATAATTACCTCTAGGTCCCTACCTACATTACATTGACCAATAAGCATACATTAATAGGATTATTGATTAAACTCACTTACATCCTCCTAAGGCATAAGTAAAGGTCTCACATTTCTCTCCCCCTTTAAAGAGTTTTATCCTCAAAATTCATACCTATTTTGAACATTTTTGGATACTGTACTCTCAAGACTGATTTGAGTTCTTAAGTTGCTTCTTCTATAATGTGATGTTGTCATAGTACTTTAACTATGGAAATTTGTTTGTTCCATAGTTGTCAAACTTCCCTAGCCAAGATTTCCTTTAGTTCTTCATCATATATGTAGTTAGATTGAACCCTTATCTTTTGTAATGGCACTATATCGGACTCATCTTATTGATATCATCGATGCATGGAAACATGAAAGACATCATGTAACTTTGATAACTCCAATGAAAGATCCAATCTATAGGCTACAAGTCCAACCGGTTCTATAATTTCATAAGGACCAATAAACCTTAGGTTAAGCTTCCCTTTCTTTCCAAACCACAACACCTTCCTCCATGGCTACACCTTTAAAAAAACTTTATCTCCAACTTGATATTCAATATCTTTTCTCTTTAAATCTACATATGACTTCTGTCGATCGCTTACTACCTTTAATCTCTGCTTGAAAATCTATACCTTCTATTTGATATCTCTAATAATATCGAAACCAATCATTTTATTCTCAACTAATTTTGTCCAACAAACTAGAGTTCTACACTTGTGACCATATAAAACCTCATAGGGTGGCATACCAATGCTAGCTTGATAATTGTTGTTGTATGTAAACTCCATCAAGGCAAAATATTTATCCCTACTTTCTAAGTAGTCTAGGGTACATCCTTTTAACATATCCTCTAACACCTGTATAACCCTCTCCGATTAACCATTCATTTGTAGGTGAAATGCTATGTTGTAGTGGATTTTTGTGCTTAAAGCTTATTGTAAACTTTTCCAGAATCTAGAAGTGAAGCTTGGATCCTGATCTAAAATTACTGATAGTGGTATCCCTACATCGTGTTACCTTTGTGTGAGGGGTAAGCCTATAACAAAGTCCATAGTGATGTTATCCCATTTCCACTGTGGAATTGGAATAGGATTCAATAACCTCGAAGGAAATTGATGGTCAGACTTGTTAACAAGTTAGACATTTGGAAATATATTCAACTACATCCCTTTTCATTCCTAGCTACTAATAAAATTGCTTCAAGTCTTGTTACATCTGGTTACCACCAATATGCATCATGAAAACTATGTTATGTGCATTTCATAATAAAGTTTTCTTCAACTCTTTATCATCTAGTAGACACAATCTATTCTAGTAGTACACACTACCATCATCTCCTATTGAATACTATATTCACTGTAGATTTTCATCACTCCTTTGGACATCAATGATTGCTTGCCTAATGTTGGGTCATGCTTTTGTTGAGCGATCAATGCCCCATATGGTACAAATCTCCATCTACATTTCTGCAACATCAAAGTCACCACTATTTTTTGACTCAAAGCATTAGCTACCACATTTGCTTTGCCTGGATGGTAATCAACTATGCAATCATAGTCTTTAAACAATTTTAACCACCTACGCTATCTCAAGTTGAGGTCTTTTGTGTAAGTAGATACTTGAGACTTTTATGATCTGTATAGATCCTACATCTTTCTCATATAAATAATGGCACCATATTTTCAAAGCAAACACCATTGCTACTAACTCTAAATCGTGAGTAGGATAATTATATTCGTGAGGCTTTAATTGCCTTAATATGTATGCCACTTGTAAGGACCCAAATTAGGACCTATTATAAAGGCTCTTAATCTCTTACAAGATAGACAATTGTCATGAGTCACGACTCCCATCTATCCAAGTCCTCCCATATATCTGAGTTGACCCTTTTAAGCCTATAAATTGATACTAAAGCATTTTTAGACCTTCCGAAACACTTCTAATGCATTAGAAGCATAAAGATAAAGGTTTCAAACAAGAACAACATGTGATATCCTTGTACCAAAGTGTTATAAAGTCTATTTAAACTTTTTTAAATAATTATAGAGCATAACTTGATATAGGGACAACTCATAATGAGGGACATATACATTAAATTGAAGATATCATAGTGCAAAGTAATTGGCATGATCAAAAGTTGAAATAAGTAAATAGAAATTTTAAGCTAAGGTAAATTATTATTTACCATACATGAATATGATATTATGTGATGATTATATGTCATGCCTATATGTTGTTACGCTAAATGCATAGACATTAGGATAATGTGAAGCAAAATGTTGAAAACTTGAATAAATGATTGATAAAACATGATATTACTTGTTGAGTATGTAATGGGATTTCATTCTAAAATATTGGGAATGAAGCATATTATATGGAAAGTTTATAATCAAGTATGTACTATTACTTAATTGAAATGGCATGATTAAACATATGTGATGTCACATGTTAGCATTTTAAAATACAGGTCTGCAGTGATATAGGCTCAATTATAGAAATCTTGTTAGAGTATATGATTGCAATGTTATATGAGACTATGTATGCAAGTGTATGCACTAGAGATGGTGTATCTTGTCATGTTATTGTTTACATGAGCAAATTGTATAAATTTTTTTATGAATTGTGCATATACGTTTATGCATTAGAGAAGATAGATTTTTAAATGATTATGTACAGGTGCAAATGGTATAATATAAGTACAGTCTTGATATAAGAAATAGTTACATGATTGAATAGGATTACAAGTACAGAATAGTAATACCAATAGTAAGCATGTTCACAAGTTTACAGAAAGTTACACATGAGCTTGTATATGATTACATTGTTCATAGTTACACAAGAGTATACATGTGCATATATTAATATGATTGAATAAAGTAAAGATAAAGTAAAGAGATTATATTGCCTGCGTTTGTGTCTAGATTGTGGATAGATAGGCATGCCTATAAGGGTTACTTGCAACTGCTAGAGCATTGTTTTGATCCCATTTGGGTCATATTATACCGAGATGGTCCCAAATGTTTGGTTCTGCTTGATCGATCTACCGTACAGTTTTATCCCTATAAGGGATCACCGTTTAATATCTCTAAGTATCTTATTTGTACCTTTAGGTGCCATCGTTATAATAAGACAGTTTTGTACCTTCGGGGGCCACCATTATAATTAGATAGTTTTATACCTTTGGGTGCCATAATTATAAACAGACAGTTTTGTACCTTTAGGTACTACTGTATAACCCGTTATCCACTTCTTTAGAAAAGTGAAGGCCTAATTCATAGTAAAAGAAAAACATCATAGTAAATTGAAAGATTAAAAAAAAAGTATGATAGTTCTTAATTTGATCTTCATATGATCTTTATATGAAATATATATGTTGCATATGGAAATTATGACACCATAAGAGGGCTTTTTTTTGTATATATATATAGGCAATTTTACTGCCTATAGTATTACACATACATATTAGAGTTATAAGTTATATACTTAATGAACTTATGTATCATTAATGTTAACCAATAACTATATCGGTAATTGCATGTTTCCTATAGTTATATTTGACTCATTTAAAGTTGTTAAATGACATGCAGAATTCTTTATATGTTAGGGTTATATAATCATTGAGGTAATTTCCAAGGTTTTTCTTATACCTAGGAATTCAAGTTACATGTATTGGTATTTGTGAAATGTTGTATCATTCCATAGCTATATTTGGTTCGGATGTACTTCTTTATAGATACATTTTGCTTGCTTAACATTGAATGATGATATACGAGATTCCCTATATGTGAACATAAATGAATTTTGAACTCATAGCATGGTTTTGCAATAGATATACATATAAGCAACAGAAGTGAATTTGCATGTTAAAATATAGCAATCAGTATGGCATATATACACACACACACACACACACATACATGTGTGACAAGGGAAAGGTATGTTAATGATATAAACACACAATTCACAAAGGCATGAAAATTATTACTAATCATTAATGTATAGAGGTCTAACTTATTAACACAAAGTTTTATGGTTTTAAAATAGCTACACATTCAAGTTAGACTAATAAGTCAATATGATTATTCAAGAATAACATATAGGAAATTGAAAAAGATAAACTTAATATATAAGATATAAAGTGGCGCATGAATAATTATTATTATGAGTAAGAAATCAAGAAGAAAATATAATAGCAACAAGAAATTCATATTAGATATAAGTGTAACGAAAGATAATGTAGAACTGGGGGAGTATTTTTAATATTGCTTATAATGATTGGTTTATTTATTTGAAGATATGTTTATAAGCATTTATATTTTGATGACCATTAAAAGAGGTCATCCTCATGTTTTTGTTCTCCACTAAGCTTTATAGCTTAGCACGGGTTTTTATCCGTGTAGGTTGTAGGGATAGGTTTTCTTCTCAGGGTTGATATCTGCACAAGATAGCCAACACAAGTCTTAGAAGATTGGAAAGTATATAATCTTCCTTTGGGATTCTGTTTGCCTAAAGATTTATTCATGTCGAAAGTTTTGTAATATTATAGAAGTTTTGTATATGTAAATCTTGAAATATTTAAAGAAACTCTCTTGTAAATAAAGATTTTAAATGTTACGTTTCAGTTGATGGTGTAAGTTATCTTATAAGATATTTATATAGTATGGTTAATGATTTAATTATGGTAAAGCATGCTTAAATGTTATACGATAAAGTGTATAGCTAAGTATAGGATAAAGGTACTACACCACTACCTTGCCATCCTGCATCAACACACAACCCAATCCATTACGAGAGGTATCATTGTACATAAAATACTCTTTACTTGATGTTGGTTGTGTAAGAACTAGAGCTTTTGTTAACATCTTCTTTAACTACTCAAAGTTCAATTGGCATTTATATGTCCACACTCAAATTTGACACCCTTCCAAAGTAGTTTAGTGAGAGGAGAAGCAATAACTGAAAATCCTTTCACAAATCAACAACAATAACCTGCTAGGCCTATGAAACTCCTCGCTTCTTGCATATTTTGAGGTGGCATCCAGCTAACAATGGCCTCAATATTTTTATGATCCACTCTAATGCCATCTAATGATACAATGTGCGTAAGGAAAGAGACTTCTTTAAACTAGAAATCACATTTGCTCAACTTGGCATATAGTTGTTTTTCTCACAAAGTCTGTAACACAATTCTTAAATGTTCTGCATGTTCAACTTCATTTTAAAAGTAGACTAGTATATCATCAATAAATACTACTATAAATTGTTCTAAATAGGGTCTAAACACCCTATTCATCAAATTCATAAAAGCTACCGGTGCATTCGTCAAATCAAAAGGTATGACAAAAAAATTCATAATGTATGTATCAAGTTATAAAGGCAGTCTTTAGGATATCTACATCTTTTACCCAGAGTTGATAATATCCGAATCATAGATCAATCTTAAAAAAACACACTAGCACCTTTTAACTTATTAAATAAATCTTCAGTCCAAGGCAAGGGGTACTTATTCTTCATTGTTACCTTGTTGAGCTGCTTATAATCTATACAGATTCTTAATGTACCATGTTTCTTTTTGAAAAATAATATTGGCATGCCCTAAGATGATAGACTAGGCCTAATGAAGCCTTTATCCAACAGTTCTTGCAATTGGACTTTCAACTCTTTAGTTCTGAGGGTTCCATTCTATACGGTGCCCTAGAGATGGGAGTCATTCCAGGTAAGACTTCTATAAATAACTCCACTTCTCTCTCAGGTGGGAGACCAGGTAGCTTTTCTAGAAAGACATTAGGGAATTCATTGACTATCGATATATCTTGAATGTTTACTTTCTCTCTCTTGGAATCAAGTACCAAAGTTAAGATGCCTCACATCCCTTCTTAGGAAAATGCCTAGCTTTTATAGCCAATATAACTATACTATTATTTCTTTACCCTCATCATTTTTTAGTACCACAATTTTAGCTTTACAATTCATTATTGCCTGATGTTTAGTTAACCAGCCCATGCCTAATATTACTTCAAATT